>VZTM01018575.1:311238-351945 GCA_013400555.1 Jacana jacana
AGGAAAGGAAAGGAAAGGAAAGGAAAGGAAAGGAAAGGAAAGGAAAGGAAAGGAAAGGAAAGGAAAGGAAAGGAAAGGAAAGGAAAGGAAAGGAAAAAGAAAAAGTGGTTGATTGGTGTTTTTTTTCCCCTTTTTCAAAATGGTAAATCAGGATGTTCAGCCAAAACATTAAGCTTGGGAGTCCAAACACTAAAGCTATGAGGAACTTTTAATAGGAGATTAGGACATCAAAAGTCTCAGAAAACCAGAGCTGGCCCAAGAAACTCCTATATCGAAAGCCAGTTTCCCAGGCACCTGGCATGTAGGCATTGCTAAGACTGCCTAACTTCCAGACCATGTAAAACCTGTAACATCTCACCATTTACTGTACTAAAAATCAGCCTCGAAAGAAACCGGCATGCTCTCTTGATGCATTAGCATTTGCTCCTGATCTAGCAATTTCTTGTGCCCTGTTTTCCATACAACTTTGTTCTGTGGGCAATTTCTTTTAAGATTCGCTAGCAGAAACTGGGAGTCAAGCCACGAAAAGCAAAATCCTATCAGTGGAAAGCAGATGCAAAGGAAAGCAGAGGAGAAGTGCTCACACTGCAGTCACATTCCGAAACCAAATAAAGAGTTTTATCAGGATGAAGGAAAGCAATAGCATCCCTAGGAGTCTCAGGCACCTCTCACTCACTCCCAGTGATACCTGCCCACTTCACAGCTCCGCGATGAACAGCACTGTCGCTGTGCTGTCTCACAGGGGCTGAAAGGACTTGACCCGTCTCACCCAAAAATCTCAGGGAAGAACAGGAAAATCCACCCTGGCTCTTCCAGTAGAGACTGGCCCCCTTTTTCTCCTTGGTACTACACGCTGCTCTCTCACACTGTAAACATATTCTCTCTGCCTCATGCCGCCTCCCCAATTTTATACGCATAAAACATTGTGCATGCAATTTATCTTTGAAATATATAAAATTACTTTTTTACATGATATGTACATATACATATATAATCATATTTCCCTGAAAGTACAAAAATTCTCTCTTGCCGTGGCCAAAACCCAAAGAAAGATACCTACCCAGCAAGACCAGGGTGACGGAGGGTTTATTTTGCCAGACATGGAGTGCAAAGCCCAAGCAGCAGTGGGTCCCTTTAACCTTTATGGGATGCCACTGATACAGCTCTTTTCTCTCCAGAAAATGCAGTGTGGCATTAGGAAGCTGAGAAAAGCTATTCATAGAGCTGGAGGAGCAGCTGCTCCAGTCCCACCAGCCAGGAAGGCTCCTTCCAGCCTTGAGAAAAGGCTACTGAAAACGGCTTCTCCATTTGTAACTGGTATAAACGCAGCTTCTGCCCCTTTGTCCCCCTGACAAGTGGCAGGAGGTCTTTCCCAGCCAGACAGAAAGCCAGGCAAGATCATCTGGAAACAGCCCTAGCCCTTGGGGAGTGAAACTAAGATGTGCACCAGGCTAAGCAGAGATGGACCTAATGTTAAAGAAGCACCCTCAGGACCCTGACCTGAAGAGCCTGGGCCTGGGAACAACCCAAGAGCTGTCAGCACTCTGCTCCCTGGGGATGAAGGGAGGTCGATGTCCCCACCTCAGCACAGGGACAGGTTTCCAGCACAGCCCGGGGTGGGGTGGGGTGCGGGGGTTGCAGAAGGAAATGCTGGTTCCTCTGCATCCCGGCTCTCCGAGCAAGCACCAAGGATCAGACAAGCATCAAAGTCCTTTTACATTTCCCACTAAGTGTGTTGACACATGGCTCCAGGGGACTATTCAGCACAAAAAATACATTCCCAGCCAGCCCTGCTCCATGTCAGCCCCATGTACCAGGTGTTTTCTCCATTTTCCCCTTCACACACGGCTCTGCTGCAGGTCGGTGCCCAGCTGCTGTGATCTGCCTCGGACAGTGCCTGGGATGAGGTGTTGTACCAAATGAACATTTAAAAGGCTCCCTCTGATCTGACAACAGATGCCAGCTAACTCACACCAGGCTCTGAGGAATTACAGTACAAGGTTGCAGCGACGCTGCACTCAACAGTGCTATAAACCTGTGGACAGAATTTACTCTAAAATAATAATGAAAATAAAACAAAGAAGCCAACCTNCATTAGAGCTACTGCATTTGTGGCGTATTTTACAAGACTCAGGCAGGAAGAGGAGAGAGAATGAATCTGGGAGCTAGTAGCTACAGCAACAAATTGCATTTCTCCTCTGGATAGATTTCCTCCCCCCCAAGTCAACCGCAATTACTGGGCACCTTCGGGTAATCCAGCAAAGTTTATGTTGCTTCTATGGCAAAGTTCTTTTCACAAGACTAATTTATTCCACGTCTGCAAGGTGCTGATTCATTACAGCACATTACTGGGGGTCTGATCACGACAGCCAGTGGAAACACAAAGAGTAAAGCCCTGGACAGAGCTAGTCCTGCTCGGTTGGGTTTTTTTTTTTTTCTGATACCAATTAAAAGCCCAGCACACTGAGCTTGGAAAGAGATGCCTTCTCTGACTCCTAGGAACAGAGGGAAAGGCAGCAAAGATAAAAGTGGTTGCGGGAAACTGGGGGTGAAAGGAAACATAGGCTCGTACCTGACAACGTCAGTCTCAATAAAGGTGGTGGTTGAGAAACCACGTATGCGCTGCTTGAAAAAATTAATAATGAAGGAATAGCTGTGCTTCCTTCTGCTATTCAAAGGCTGCCTTGAAACCACTTCAAATTCTCTGTATCACTGCAGTGCCATCAGGCCTAACAAGGAGGTAGGAATCTGGTTTCCACTGTTTTTATCCAAAGGAACTTTGTGAAGAACCAAGATTGATTTGCTTTCAAAACTTCCACATGAATATGTCTCAGGTCGCCTACCTTCACACATTAAAAGACCAGTTCACTGGTGGGCAAGGCATAGCACGTCTTGCTGTGTCCTAGGGCACGGTAGAACCACTGAAGCATCTTGCCATGTGCTTTGCAAAGGGCTTTCAAACAGAAGCTAACGTAGAAAGACAGAGTGAGGACTAAACAGCGTATGGCAGGGCACAGCCTCCCAGCTCCGATGTCACCCGGCAGCTGTCACTGTTGGATTCGAACCACATTTGCTTTTGCTACCTTTTAGACCCTCCAGGTTTTCTGTTTCCAAGGGAGTGACCTTCAGGTGCCAGGCTCCCAGCTAGAGCCGACAGTGGGACAGCATGTCACGTGCGGGTGCATTCATCTAGCTGGTGGGAAAAGCAGTGGGAAATCCTGCTGCCCAAAAAGGAGATTTATCACCCCTGAAACAAAGTCCCTCCAAGACAGCACAGCTTCCAGCACACTCTCAGCAGGCAGGGTCAGCTCTGCAGGCTACAAGTAAGGCACTGCCTGTCCTAATGAGAAGACAGAGGCGGTGGAAAAAGCCATCTCCACACCATGTTCAATTATTAAAGCTGACAGAAAGGATTTGTCTAGTTTCTAAATATTTTGCAGGGAAGCTGAGACCGCATCTCTGTGTGAACCAGAGAATGATTTCCATGCAGGATGTGAGCTTTGTGCTCACATCCAGCAGCAATTGTGTCCTGCCTGTAATTACAGAGAGCACGAGACATGCAATGGTTGGATGATACGCCAGAAGAATATCTGGCATCACCTGTGACAGCTTGACATACTACTTTTGTTTCTTTAAACACCCTCTTCTGACTCCCTATGAATCCTATGCAGCAGCTATCTCGTCCTCCCACAATTTCAAAACAGGTTTGGAGCTAAGAGAACACACCATTCATCCCTGTCCAGATATGCCACATTCTCCTCTACCCGTGTAAGCCCAGGTAGGACAGACCACCTGAAGGCACCTAGCGTCCTTATTGGTGGTACACACACTGGATCCATCAAACTCAAGCTTCACCTACTTTTCAAAACCCTCCTCCTTTAGCCAGGACTAGCAGAATGGCTCTCTTCTTTCTGCTGCCTTTTATTACAGTGGCTTGTTTTCATGCTGTATTTCTCAAGCATTGTGATTTCTCTAGGAAAAAAAAGGGCAAAACCTTAACACCAGCTGAGATCAGGGTCCTGGAAATAGGTCCAACTTGCTAAGAATAAAATAAAATAAAATAATAAATTGCTAAAAAGCATAAGGGTGAACACAGAAGCCTCTTCCCTGTTTGAACACTCTTCAAACTACATGCACCCAAAGCAATATTTTCCTGCCAAAGTAGTTCACTACTACCCCTCTCTCCAAAAATTTTTAGACTGCTTTAATCCAAAGCCAAAGCACCCTGCCCTGCCGCCGCCGAAATGAATAGATGTTTTGCCATCACATTCAGTGGGATGAAAATTAAGCCTTAAGAAAGCCAGACAACCACACTGCAGTCTGGATGCACGGAGGGAATACTGCAAGCAGGATTTAAAAGGACATTACATTTATCGTTGTACTGCCTGTGCTCCATCTGCATATAATTGCTTATGCCTACAGACGCTGCAATGCCCATCAAAGGCTACATTCTTACCCACTCCCGGTCTCTCTTTCAACTGGCAGGAAATTCTCATTGCTTTAGAACCCATACACAGCCATTTAGCATCTAATAATTCAAATTGGAACACAATGTTTGATGGAAAATAGTCATTATGGATTTATAACACAATGCAGGTAGCTGAAGTAGACAAATTTCAGCATTTCAGGAAATGGGTGCTATTTTCAAACAGAGCTAATCCTATAACAAAAAAAAAGGGAAAAAAAATCCATAATATTATTCATAATCTTTTCTTGCTGCTTGCATCTATGCGTTCTTGTTGATTTCCTCCCCCCTCTTTTTAATGCTCAATCAACTGAGTTATAGCAGAACATTTTTCTACACTATGAAGCTTATTTACATACTGTAAATAACTGTGAATGCAATAAAATTGTGGTACAAATAACATGAAATAATGCCTCAATTTGCAGTTGTTTTACATCAGCATAGTTTATAGCCGTGTTTACCGTAGACTTAGAAACAAGTAAATAAATAAATAAATAAGACAAAGAGTAAACCAAAAACTTCTCTATTCCCCACATCCTGCAGTCTGGCTTCTAATCCACTAACCAGCGCTGAGGTTACTCACCACTTAATTAACATTAAAAATCAGAGACCACAAGGGATACTGGATCCCAACCTGGGCAGCGCAGTGCAGGGAGAAGGTGATGACTGGGTTTCTACCCCACAATCGCTCAAAACCGGTGTCCCAAAAGATACACACTGCAGTCAATTTAGTGAGAATGGGGCACTGCTTGGATCTGGAGAGCCAATGGATCCTTCCCCACATCCCAGACCCCATATGAGGACCAGTTTCTCCCTTTCTGGGCACCCAGTTTCTCCTGCTATGCTGATATTTTCACTTCCATTTGGATTATCTCAGTGCGGTATCAACTGCAGAGCACAGGACACTGCAGACCCTGACCCCAGCTTTGGTTTCTATCAGCTCTGATAACACACTCCAGGCAAACAAACCTTCTGACCAAGCCTTACTCTCCATTTTCCAAAATTGAGGTATCTTGGCGGTAACTGTTCAAACTACCCTATTTTTGCCACATAGCCACCAGAAACCATCCACCTCCTGGGAGTCTGGCTGACACCCTATCTTCCTATCTTCCATGCACACAGACAAGATCTAATATTCCCCTCCAACAGACACACTGCATATTTGAGTTCCTGATGACATGAAGAAAATTATCACCTTCTTATCTGGAAGCTTAATGTTGGCTCCTAATTTAGATTTCTCTGCCTGCTTTGGGTTTCTGATGAGTCAGGTTTCCAGAGTGCCAATGTGATTATTTGATCCCCTCTTAATCTAAAAAAACAAACAGAAACCCCACCATAAAAAACCCAACCCAACCCAACCCAAAACCCCTTTTAACATATTAGAAGGGAAGATCAGGATCGTGTTGGGCTGTCAACAGGGCTTGGCCAACACAGCCCATGTATAATGGTATATCTCAGAGTCCAGCAGCTACCAACCCCAGCCAGCAAACCAATGTGTCAAACTCAGGTACTCCCTGGAACAGACAGGCCAGGAGAAAGATTTCTTTAAATTCTTTTTTCCTACTGGTGTATCAGAGAGCCAGAACAGAGCCTTGAAACGATGGAGTGCAATTTTCTCCTTCCTTTAAGCACGCACTGAGATGTAAATAGTCATTTCCAAGAGCTTAAAACCCCAGGGAAGCAGATAATAAGCAATTACTCTAACCAGATAGCACTGATGTCTAAAAATTAATTTCTGTGCTAACATCCCACCCCTAAAGTTTTCAATTTCAAAGCAGAGCATCTTCTGAAAAAGATACACAGGTGTACAATTATGTTCCCTCAACATCTGTCTCCACCTACTCTGGTGGCACATTTAACTCGGCCTACTCGGAGCGCAGGCAGCACACGATAGCCTTTCCTCCATGTTCCTGGGGCACATGTGCCTCCAGACAAGAGCTGCTGCCGAAGCCCAGGCGCTATGCTGCTCGAAACAAATTGATCTTGTCACCGCAGCGTTCCAGACATGCTTTTCCCACTATAGATTTCCTTCATTATCTCTGCCAGTATTTACAAATCGATTGATTTTTTTTTTTCCAGAGAAGGCTGCTGTTTTTCTCAAGAACTGCTCAAGCTTCGAGCTGTGTAGCATCTCCAGAAATCACTGAAATGGGACGATAAAAGCCATCCAAGTCCAAAGAGTTGGGAACGCAACCACAGGAACCTGGTTCCTCCAAGTAGCTCCTCTGTTTAGCTCACGGGCAGCAGAGCTAAAACTCACGCTGATGCTCTGGGGCTGCTGGCCCACGGGGAGATGATTCACCTTTCTGGCTTCACAACACAGGAATGTTCCTCCCCCCTTCTCTGAATTCAGAGATGTCATCCGTAACAATGGCATCAAGTCCAAGTGGTAAATATTACCTTCTTCCACTAATGATCAGAAAACCGAGAGCAGTTATATAGATTCATATACCATCAGATCACATCACTCTTTTTCATCCTGTGTAGCCATTAAGGATAACCAGAAGTGAAGCAAAGAAGCCATCTGTAACAGCAACGCTTTGGGTTTGCAGTACTATTAGTCCGATGGTATTTATAATAAATGAGCCCATCATGGTCAGTCTATCTTGCATTTAGGGTCCTCTGAGACATCTAGAAATGTACCTAAAAAATCATCCCAGGCACCCACAGACACCTTTTATCTTTACTTGCTGTCATTCTTTGAAGGTAAAATACTAAAAATAAATATTGGATATCTACATACGGATTTAGTGTCTACTTCAACAAAAGCTTACATTTAGAAACTGGCTCCACAACTACTGTGTAATCCTTAAAACAGGGAAAGGGGAAAGCTAGCTACTTTGTAGGAGTTCAGTGAATATTCATTTAGAAGTATCTATTAATTTGTGATATTCTGGAAAAAAAACCCACAATTCAAAACCCAGATCCTCTACCAAAGCCCCCCATCTCTTGTTTTACTCCCTGCTCCTTAACACTCATCACTAAAAGGTGACTGTATTAGATCTGGCAACTGTATTAGTAGTAAGTTTGAGACATGAGATCTCATTTTTTATTTCATGTAATCTGCCAAACATTCCTTTAGACTCTTTTTTTCCTGCAACTCTGGATGTTTTCTGCCCTTCTTTTCAATTAATGATGTCATAGATCAGTATGTTCCCCCAACAAACTACTAAATTAACTGCCAAATTCTTCCTTCATTTTTTATTCACAGAAAGCAAGCAAGAAAGAAAAAAAAAATAACCACAGCAAACTGATGCACTTAACTCTTTATGATTTCAAATAAAAGCCAGAAAGATGATGGTAATGTTTCAGCAGTCCCAGGGTTTAGCCAAAAAGCACACTGTACATCTTCGTTATGTCATGTTTTATTCCTCAGCCTGTGAAGATGCTGGAGAGTAATGCATCTAGGGTCAAAAAAACCCCACCAAAATAAAAACAAAACAAAGAACCCAAAATGAGAAGAAACTAGCAGCAACTTGAAGTCAGAGATTTTTCTGTTGCTTAACGCCTCCACAAATAACCTTGTTCTTCTCTCTCCCCTTAAAAACAAAGATGCAACAAAAGGAAATAAAAAATGCCACGAGAAGCTTTTATCTCCAAGCCCGTGGAAGCAGCAGTTTCTCATCTTTACCTTCCGCCGTTACAATCCCTGTCACGTCTTCTCCCTGCTGGCTGTGGGAAGCTGACTGACAGGGCGCTGTCTGCATTCATGTCACGTTGGGAAATGGGTCAAACACTGCCCCTGACAAACAGGCTGGATGAAATCTCCTCCCAAGACCCTCCATATTAAATATTTACAGATACATTTTCTCATTACTGGACTACCAAGGACAGAAAAATGTCCACCAGGTGATCCAAACTTTCCACCACCTCTTTTCCAACTATTCTTTCTCCCTCTTCTGAAGAACAGTCCCTTCCTCCCCGCTTCTGCACTTTTTTCTCATCTTCACTTTCCATAGGCTTCCTACACTCTTCTTCCCCAGAATCCCCTCCACCAAGTCTTCTGTTCAGCATCATCCTTTCCACCTCCCACCCTATCACCCTTTGTTCGTTTGTTTTGAAGGAAACGTTGGGCTTAATCATAGAATCATTCAGGTTGGAAGAGACCCTTGGGATCATTAAGTCCAACCATCAGCCCTACTCTACAAATTCTACTGTATAGCAGATCCCCAACACCACATCTCAACGACTCTGAAACACATTCAGGGGTGGAAACTCCACCACTTCCTTGGGCAGCCCATTCCAGGCTCTGACCACTCTTTCTGGGAAGAATTTTTTCCTAATGTCCAGCCTAACCCTACCCTGCTGCAGCTTGCAGCCATTCCCTCTCGTTCTATCACTAATTACCCATGAGAAGAGACCAGCACCAACTTCTCTACCATGTTCTTTCAAGTAGTGTAGAGAGCAATAAGGTCCCCCCTCAGCTTCCTTTTCCTCAAACTAAACAGTCCCAGCTCCCTCAATGGTTCCCTATAAGATTTATGGCCCAGGCCCTTTCCCAGCTCCATGTCCCTCCTCTGCACAGACTCCAGCCCCTCCAGATCTCTCTTATGTTGAGGTGCCCAGAACTGGACACCAGACTCAAGGGTGGCCTCACCAGTGCTGAGTACAGGGGGACAATCACCTCCCTACTTCTGCTGGTCACACTATTTCTTATACAAGCCAGGATGCCATTGGCCTTCACCTGGGCACACTGCTGGCTCATGTTCAGTCGCTTGTCAACCAGCACCCCAAGGTCCTTTTCTGCCAGGCAGCTCCAGCCACATTGCCCCAAGCCTGTAGCGATGCATGGGGTTGGTGTGGCCCAAGTGCAGGGCCTGGCACTTGGCCTTGTTGAAGGCCATTACCATTGGCCCATCGCTCCAATCTATCCAAGTCCCTCTGCAGAGCTTCCCTGTCCTTGTGCAGATCAACACTCCCACCTAACTTAGTGTCATCTGCAAACTCACTGATGGTGCTCTCTATATCCTTGCCAATATCATCAATAAAGATATTAAACAGAAATTGCCCCAATACTGACCCCTGAGGAACACCACTTGTGACTGGCCACCAGTTGGATTTAACTCCATTGAGCACCACTCTTTGGGACCGTCCTTCCAGCCAGTGCTGGATCCATCAGATTGCACACTCATCAATTGTACGCTCATTAATTAAGTTTAAAAAAAACCAACACAACAGTAACAAAATAGTTGTCAACAGCTAAACACACTCCTTGGAATAAGCAATGGTAAAGAATTTGTTGCTACTGACAAACCCACAGCAGATCTGCTGCAAATTTACACCAGCAGTTCCCAGGGCATTTCTTGTTGACTGGGCAATCCTTATACATTAACAGCTGATGAAATTCAGAGACCTTCCACTGAGCTCTGCAAACAGAATAAAGTAAGAAAGTCTACAACCAGGACAATGGTGAGGATGTGAGAAATTAAAAATAAAATAGATTGGGAGTCAAAACAGAAAAAATGAAGGAATGCATATGAACAGACTAACATGGCTTCTGGGTGCTTTGCATTGGCCAAGGACATGGAAGATGGTCCTGCTCCTCTCCAGAGCACCTTCTCAGGCACTGCAGCATCTGGGACAGTCTCCCCTCTGCTTCTGGGAGGGGACACATCCAAACTTGGGCTTTCCTCACTCCGTAGGGTCCAGAAGCTTTGTCACAATTTGGAAGAGGGTTGGAGAAACGTGGTGAAGGATCCCACAATCCACCCTCAGCTGAGTCCACAGACAACAAAAGTAGGTACAAAAACCTGCTTCTTCCTCACTACATAGAGAGGAAGAGTTGCAGCCAAAAACTAAAGCTCAGTAAGTTGCAGTCCAAGGACAAGCTTACCTCCCTGAGGGCTCCTCAAAAACCTACCAGGGGAAAATGCCTGATGCACATCACAAGTTCTCAGTAGCAGTGGACACCTTTGGTTGGAAGGCTGTAGCACGGGCAAACTCCAAGCCAAAGGCAATATTTGGCCACTTCTCCAGTGCTTGGGCTAAGGGAAAAGGATGCATAGGATTAAATCCCATAAAAACCTGTACTGCCCCCAGGTATTAGCCATGGCAACTGCGCCACGAACGGGCAACCAGACCAACAGCAACATCACAATGATCCAGGCAGATTGCTGGTTGTAAGGGGGACAGAATTCCTGAAATCAAACACCCAAGGACCCATGGGGGTTTGCTTCTCTTCAGGGGTGCCAGATGCAGGGGAGAAACCCCCAAAGTTATATGGGGAGTAACCTGAAGAGCTGCATCCAGAGACTGAAGAAGTCTTAGTTTCTAGTTCCAGAGGACATGAACACATGAACTGTTATCCCCGAGGACTCCAGTTAGAGATGCAAAAATATGAATGCTTGAGCAAGCAAAACTACAGGGCCTGGACAGAACCACGCTGCACACTTTCAGCACTGACCCATGCTACACTTGGTCCAGGTAAATGGGAAATTGCCTGCTGTCATCAGGTTCATTTAAATTACAATTGCTTTTCAAGTTTTTTTTGGTTGGTTGGTTTTGGTTTGGTTTTTGTTTTGTTTTGTTTATTTCTTTAAGGAAAAGCAAGTCTGAAATCTATCATGGATGCTTCGTGGTTATACACTAATCAGTTCTCCTGCTTTCTCAGGGCCATGACTCATAAGCTGGGCTGTCCTCTGCATGCTGAGAAATGGGCAGGAAAAGCCACAAATTACTCCAGGCACCATTAGTTCTCACAGGGACTGAGGAACGGGACAGAAGCACAAGGAGCCGACCTTCCCCACAGACCGCACAGAGGAATATGTTGCTGTTTGGGAGTTGCCACCACTTTGGTCACCCACCAAAAAGGAGCAGACATGGCAGCAAGGAGCACGTTCCACCAAAGGTCCTGGTGGCAACTCTTGCAACGCAGACGACAACTTGATGCCCCATTCCTTCCTTCCAGCCGACATCGAGCCACGTTCTCCAGAAGCACCACCTCCAAGAAGTGGTACTGCTACAGGAGGCTGTCACACTGGCTTCCAGCAAACAGTGGCAAATATTTTCCCCAGAGCTGACAGATTCCTTGTATATTAAAAAGATGGTTTTTTAATTACACCCCTTTCACAGCCTCACCAGTGGCACACGAGCCTCTGTTGCCCTCTTGTGGCTGGTTTGCCTGTAACAAGCACTGGGGCCAGGAAGATCTCTCAGGTCATTGAGTCCGGTCATTTTTTATTGCAGACAAACACATTATATAAGCCCTTTAATAAATGTTATCAATCCTGCCTGTAAAAACTCGTTAGGTTAATGTGGTGCTATTTTTATTAAAGCTTGGAGAACTCGCGGTTAACAGCAATTACACTGTTTAAACATGAAACAACTCTAAAATGATAGAAGCCCGAGCTTGGTATTGAGTGAAATTTGCAGCCCCAAACAGCATCTCTCAGATGATGTTCAAGGCTGACTTTTTGGTTCTGCAATTACACCCACAACTTTTCTCAACGGTGACAGTGATTCCACACTCTTGAGGGATTCAGATCTGCTCCTGAGTGAAGGATTTGACTTCCAGATCTCAGATGGTTCTGCACAGGCTCCCCTGAAGCCCTACAATATTCAGATGGGAGGCATTCCCACAACACCCCCACTCCAGCACTCAAATTGGAACAGCATTGTCCCTGGGAGGGTCAAGTACTGAGGCACTTGCCTCAGTCTAGCATGTTACTCACCAGGTAAAAGCACGAGAAAAATCATAGAATCATAGAATCATTCAGGTTGGAAGAGACCCTTGGGATCACCAAGTCCAATCATCAGCCCTACTCTACAAGTTCTCCCCTACACCAGACCCCTCAACACCACATCTAATCTACTCTTAAACACAGTCAGGGAGGGTGACTCGCTATGTCACGTGATCCTATGGCCAAAAGCTGCCTCTCCAATAAGATTTATAGATAAACTGTAACTAAGCTAATTTTCAGCATGGAAACACCCTTTTGTGGTAAAGTGCCTTTAGGGGCAGGGGAAGATTTTTCCATGCACTCAGGGAATTTCACCACTGCCTAAACATTCTAAAAGGAGCCAGGCAGGTGGAGACAAGGTAGGAGCTTCAACTAAAATCTCTGCATGAAGCAAGGGGAGACTTTTTTCCTTCCTGCAAGCATTTCATTTCACAAACTGGTGTGTTCAGTAAGTCAAACTGAAAGAAGAGAATTCAAAGACTTCTTTCTGGATTTCACCAACAGAAAACAAAGCTCAGGCTCCTAACTGTTTGCTATGATAGGGCACATGAGCCACCAACTCCGCAAGCATAAAGCATCAAATGTCTTCATTTCTTTTCTCCCAGAGCAGATATTCCTTCCTGACAGGACTCAAGAGCAAATTCAGCAAACACTTCCATGGTCCTCTTTCAAAAATCAAGAGTTATTCTAGAAAGCAGAAGAAAAAAACCATCCTCTCTCTGAACATCTGACAGGAGACCAGTAGAACTAGCATTTATTCTGAACTCAAAAAGGCATTATTTTCAATAGGAATTTCTATTTTCATCAGCATGGACTTCTTGTAAAGCTATTTCCATATTCTATTAATCTCTCTAAAACCTCCATGCCCAGCAGCCTGGCAATTGTCACACACATTGCACAACCAAGAAAACAAAAGGCCATAATTTAAGTATAGTTGGTGCTGAGCCCTCATTAGTCCGGTGTTGGCAGCACTTTATTAATGGCAGTAATTAGTAGAAAAAAAGTTCAGGGGTGGCAGTGGAAAATTCTACCACTTAAATATTCATTATTATTGATTCCTCCAGCTTCATGGTGCAAGCTATCTTATTAGCTTCCTTTGGGCCAGCCTCTCGGGTCAGCTCTGCCGGTATCGTTGAAGGAGAAAGGCTGGAAATGTTAAACTTCTTACAGAAGTCTGCTGAATTATTATGCTAAGACAAATGACCACCCCTCAAATACCCTGAGCATCCCCTTTGGTTCTCCAGGGCATCAGGGCAATCTGAACACGGCTAGCATGTATTGCTCTTCACTTTGGCCTTTTAATTTGCAAAAAAACAGTAAAGCAGTAAGGAAGACCAAGAGGGAAATAAAGTGCCAATTACAGCAACAATGCTCTAAATACAGAAAGATCACAGATCCATGAACTGCTTTGCAATTGTCTGATAGGACTGATGAATTAAGATCAGCAAAGAAATCTGGACAGTTTTGTAGCAAATGCCCTTTAAACACAAAGTGGGAAAATTTAAAAAGCTATGTCAGAATTCTCAGTAAGTTCTGTCTCGTTTTGTGGATGTTCAACTTTGAGACAGTCAGGTCTAGATTATCAGAGCCATCTGAATCCTCAAACGTGCTGAAGTAGAGACACAAGCCCCGGTGAATCAATAACCTGATGTCCATTTTTCAAAACGATGATCCCATGGAGCTCACTTTTACCATGGCCCTGCTGTAGGAGATGAGGGCAGCTCAGAGGCACTGTGGTTTGGTGAAATCCTTTGGTTTGCAGTTGACCAAGGGTCAAATGTTCTGCAGCAAAAGCAATTCCACCTGAAATCCCTTGCAGTCAGTACCTCAGATGGCCCATAGTCTGATAGACGTCACACACATTAAATCCACGACCTCCAGCATATTCACTATACAGGCACTCCAGGCATGTGCACTGAATTTGAAGTATCTACTCTTATTGCATATACCCCAGGACTTCTGTCCATATGCAGCTTCCCCTTTGAAGCTGCATTTCCACTCAGTAGCACACAACCTACAGAAGTAAGGCCAAGGACAAAGCCCAGCAACAGCAGTATGATGATATTTATCTCCTCTGGGTCTTTATTTAAATGCTTTAAAAAAAAATAAAAAGGAAAAAGGAAAAGAAACCCAAATGTCTCAGCTGACAGTAATTCTTCTATCAGCATAAAATTAGATGGATCAATGTCAAATTCTGTCAGCTGGGGGACCATGGGGTTAAATTCTACTGGCCCGAAGCATTTTTGAGATAAGATCTGTGATTCTCAAAATTTGGTCAGGTCCTCTGTGGTCCTTTTCTCCTACCTATGAAGCTGGGATAGTGCTTTGCTGTGTCCTAGTGGTGCTGTATATCATAACTCAATAGTTGTTAAGTGCTAGAAGAGCTTTAGGCTGGAGGAGGAAAGCATAAACCTACAGGGAGTTTTATTGCTTAAAGTAAATGGTAGTCTTTACACGGCATTTGTGAAATGAGGCTGAGCAGATTTGACCTATAGTCAGATAACTTTAACTCTACAGTCCTGTAACTTTTGCTGAGAAGACTATCCCAAACCCAGCTGAAGTAAAGCAAGTTCATGGTAGCAAAGAGTGTTCAGCTCAAGAAAAGGGGTGCTTATTAGAAAAGGCCTGTCTCAGGCTACTAGTAAATAGCTGCAGAAGTGCAGTTCTTAGGGAAGGTGTTGCTGCTTTAAGAAGCCTTCATAAAAGAAAAAAAGGTGGCATTTGTTGAGATTATTCCATTCCTAGAGTTGAAATACTTCCATCAATCTAGCTGATTCCCTTAAAAGTCTCTGTGTGTGTGAAAGGATTTAAGACAAAGTAACTCCACTTCCCATCGCATTAGATGGCTTGCAACACCTTTCTATTTGTTGTTCTGTTTGCAATAGCTTTTCACCTCCATGGTGAACAATCTGTTCTCATTTGTACCTCTGCTAAAGGTGGCTTGCAGTAATACCTCAGCTTTTTGATGGAAGGTTGGTTTAAAGGAAATGTGAAAATGGGGGAGCTTGGAAATTCACATGGTTGTAGGAAATGAAAAAAGGAGCTTTCCCACTGTCACCTGGGCTGGAGAAGCAATGCTCCCTACCTGGCATTAGGCATGCAGAGCACTGGCAGCAAAGCTCCCGAGACACCATCTGTGCACATAATAAAGAGCGGTGGGATTTTTGTAACATAAATGATTGAATTTGCTTTCTGCTTCCCTTGCAGTGGGAGTATGCCAGCTATTAAGTGCCATAAGAACTTGCCAGACTACCTCTGAATATAAAATTTATCTTCTCCGATTCATGCCCTCTCCCACCTCTGCAAGGAAAGTTGGTGCTCGATGGGAAATGCTGCAGTCATTTTGCCTAGGCAAAAGCGAGTCTACCTTCCTGTCACATCCACCTAAATCAGGAGTGCAGTTGTGAGCTACAGAAAGCCTGAACTGCTTTCAAGGCTTGCCTTATTCTTCACTCACAGTGGGACAAACCTGAAGTGACCACTGGGATCTTACTACCTCTCAAAACCTTTGAAATCTTAGTACCGATTGGGAGCCCAGTGAGAAGGCTGATACTCATCTGTCTTTGTCATGTCATGAGCTTCTGACCCTTGGTTTGCTCCAGCACTTCTCTTTCACTTCTCAAGAGGGGAACTCAAGATCTCCAACATCTGCCTGTACTTTTCTCCTATAAGTAAATAAATAGTATTACCTCTGCCACATGCATCACTGTCAGGACCAGAAGCACTGCCCCACGTTAGACGTGTTTTCATGGGTTTATGATGCCAAATTTTCTACCAGGTTAGAATTTTATGCCTACACTGGCCTCAAGAGGTTTGAAATCTCTCAGCCAAATGAGTTGGGTATTTCAGAAAACAAGAGAAAACAAACTAACAAAGAAAATTATTCCTATATTAAAATGATAACCAAACTAGCTAGTGATGATTTTACTGGGAGCATTAGAGCAACTCGCCTTCCTGGCAAGGATGTGAAGTGCTAGTGGGGAGCTTTTAAACATTACCATGCAATTAAAGATGGGCATAGTGTGTATGTGCACGAGGCAACTGTACAAACCAGTTTAATTCTGTCTTCTTCCTAACTCCGTTACACTTGACTTTTTGCTCTCCTTGTATCTCAGATGTGTTTTTCCTGTGGTTACATAAACAAAACACAACCGAATTACGCCCAGGCAAGTCTTTTAAATTTTATAGGACTGTGGGAAAACTTAGCCTGTAAAAATTGGACAACAAACAGAGACAGTGGGAGGAAGAACAGCGGCTGTGGAGCAGAGGCAGCCTCACCGGTGCTGTGCGTGAGAGCACAGTCTTGCTGAGCCCCAGGATTTAAACAAGGAGATAATATACTGAGTACACGAGGAGTTATGTTGAATATAAGGGACAGGAACGTGTCCCACGGCCTCTGAGTGGAAGAGCCTTTCAAGCTGTGCTTAAGCAGATCCATGGGGAGGGGAACAGAGGTTTTCAATAAGCCACAGATTCATCTCTACGGCAGCAATGTGGGTGGTAATCCACTCCTCCACCTCCAGGCCAGCGTTAGCTCTCAAGGTAAAGATTAGTTGACAGTAACACGTCAGTTGAGGCAATAAGCATGGGTAAGCACAAGCACGTCATTGAAGGAGCTCTGAGAGGACAACCCACTTTCCCAGAAAACTTTACATTCAATATGCTAATAACCAACAATTAAACTTGGTGTGAATCAGCAAACCCATCACTTCCAGAGTCTTCCTCCCATCCTGCAGTCTCCCCAGCAGGAGATGTGAAGATGCGCTGGGTCCCTGCGTGGGGCCTGGCCCCGGCAGCACAACCGAGATGTCCCATGGCCACCCCAGCTCCAGGCTTTGGCAGGAGAGCTGTGAAAGGGCAGCTGAAATGGTCAGGGGTCATACAGCAACAGTGAGTCATGCAGCTGATGCTGTCCCCGATTTGCGATAAATCAGCTGAATTGTGAGTTCCTTTTCTGTTTTCAGGAAAGGAAGGCAAGGAGAAGCAAAGACATGGAAGAGAAGGAAAATCAACCCAAATTTGTGGTGGTCCACAAACTCCTGGCTGGTTTGCTCTAAGGACACCTGTGGGATACTGCAGGCTGAAACTACCACAAAGCACAGGACAACTGGCCTATCCCAAGGTCTAATGCTTTTCTTCACCCTGGAGAACCCTGGAGTGGTTCAAGGCCAGGCTGGATGGGGCTTTGAGCAATCTGGTCTGGTGGGACGTCCCTGCCCATGGCGGGTCTTGGAACTGGATGATCTTGAAGGTCCCTTCCAACCTGAACCATTCTATGATTCACCACAGATCTGCACAGCTAGAATTTTCCAGCGTGATCGCTGAGCTGGAGGCCTTCCTTGAGGAGCAGTGATCACCAGGACAATGCAGCCAAGTTACTGCATTTAGGGACAGAAAAACTACAGGGTCTACCAACTCTGAACTAGCGCTGACAAGTTCTGCAACTCACAGGATGAGCAAAACCTTGATGAAGCAGAGAGGACAAGGTACTCTTGAACCTGCCCAGTTTGCATGACTTGCCCGCTGATGGGTGAGAAAACGTTCACTTGGAGAATGTTATGAAAGACACAGATCAAAGGTTCATCTGGGACTCAGTGGCAGAGGGACCATCCCTGTCCAACTAAATGCTGTTCTTGTTTCAAAGTTCACCTCTCCAGCCAACAGCCAAGAAATGTCTTTTTTCCATGCTTGTCCCAAAAACTGCTGCACCGTGGTCATAACTGATACGCACACATCAACCAGTCTCCTTGATGGGCCTTGGCAAAAGACTTCCTTTTCGGTTCTGCCAAAATTAGCAGGATCAGCAGCTCTCCTCTCCTCTTAGAATCATAGAATCATAGAATCGTTTAGGTTGGAAGAGACCCTTGGGATCATCAAGTCCAACCATCAGCCCTACTCCACAAGTTCTCCCCTATACCAGATCCCTCAACACCACATCTAATCTACTCTGAAACACAGTCAGGGATGGGGACTCCACCACCTCCCTGGGCAGCCCATTCCACTGACTGACCACTCTCTCTGTGAAAAAATTTTCCTAATGTCCAGCCTAACCCTACCCTGCTGCAGCTTGCAGCCATTCCCTCTTGTTCTGTCACTCATTGCCTGTGAGAAGAGANGATGCATGGGGTTGTTGTGGCCCAAGTGCAGGACCTGGAACTTGGCCTCGTTGAAGGCCATGCCATTAACATTGGCATGCATACATTGGCTTGCCTACAGCATACCCAATGTTTGGTAAATCCAGCTTTGCACAGGACCCAGCAGCCAAGCATGATTACGCTGTAAATAAAGATTTAAATTCACAGTAAAAGATTTCTAAAATGCAAATAATAATAATAATAAAACTTCTATAGCCCCTGCCAAATGCATTCTTCCCTTGCAGTATCTCTGCTTGTCTCCCTTCTTCCACCCTTCTCCTCCTCATTGCCAGCCCTGACTGACATTTTTTATGCTTACTCCATTACTGTGTCCCCAGAGGGTTAGGGACGGGTGAGAGGAAAGAAGGAATGAGAAAAGGGAAAAAATAATTACAACAAGATTTCATCGACAAGCAGGAAAAAAAGGAAGTGTCCCTCTGGGTTTGATCGATAATGCAGCACTTGTTATCTTGATCTTCTTAATAAACCACAAGCAACCCAGATATATTTCTATCTCTGAATCAATCCTTTGCAATGCTTCTATCACAATATAGCCAGTACATACAACCACACAAAATTAAAATTAAATGGGCTGGTTTATTGATTGCCCAAACGAGAAACCTTGTAGTTTGCATAGATTATCAGCAGAGAAAGTGCTGCCTGCTTTGCTTCTGTTTAATTACTTTTGCTTTGTTTCAGACTTTCTCCCTCCCCAACTGGGGCTGCTCAGAGTATCAGGCAACCCTGATGCTGTACCAATGGCTAAATCCACCCATCTTCACCCCAAAGACATTTGCTAAACCTGCCACAGGAACTGCTTCTGTATCTGTATCCCCCTTCACAGAAACACTCCTAGGCACTGCTTTTATTTCTCTTAAGTCAGAGGCATTGGAGGTGTCACCCCATTTCGCAGGAGGCAGAACTGGCCCAGAGTTCCTTGCCCTGGAGAAAGTTTAATTAGGCAACTAATTATACAGCTGAGTTCACCTCCTTTCACCTCTTTTTTGTTCCTGTGTTGGAGTCTGCCTGCAAAGTTCATCCCCTCTGACCCGCTGCTGTGCAGGCTATGACCACCCACCCAAACCCATGCCAAGCAGCAGTAATTGCCAGGCTGGGGTCAGGCTGCACAGTCTTCCCAGGCTGACCTGGAAAGCAGCTCTGTGAAGCTCTAATGACCCTTCACAACGGGTAACCTGTGAATAAAATGTTCAAAGGCATTTTGTCTCTGAGGATTTTCAGCTCCCCGATGTACCATCCGGATCGCAGCGTGCCAAGGTCTGCTACGAGGTCATGGGCGTAGAAAGCAGCACTTGGTGGACCTGGCCTTGGAGAAGAGCTCTCCATGCCCAGCTGATGAAGTGACCTGCAGCAATGCACCCTGTGGTTAACCACACAACAGAGATAAGGACACCTACCTCACATGGGACCAGATTACACTTAGACTCTGTATGTAACCAAATAAAGCTTTTATCATCGTAGATTGAATTCCAAAGTCTTTTCTTTTGCTCTATTTTCAGTAACGCCTTGAGCCCTCTGTGAAGAAAAACTTCCTTCTGCAAAGGAAATTTAAGAAGAAAAAACCCCAAGTAAAACCTTTAAAATTTGACCAATAAAGGAATTACTAATTGTCAGATTTTGTGGCCATTTGATGAGAACAAGAAGCTCAGAAGGAGCAAGGTAACATGTTGTTGTCTATCGATTCAGATACTGGGCATGATGTTTCCTGTGTGGATCCATGCTGCATCTTGTATTGATCAAAAGAAGGTCCTAAAGTAATTCCCCACATTTCCTAGGTGTTTACCATAGATATTACTAAGTTTTGAGAAGACAGCCCCTGAATGTTATGTATATGAGCCCCCCATCCCGCTGAGCCAGCATAACATCCTTCAAGAAAAAATGTAATTAAGTTAGACCTGTGAACGATAATGAGTTTCTATTACACCCCGCTGAGAGTACCAGCAACAGCTGAAAATTATTTTTCGCTGTCTACAACCAAGCAATACCTCTTTTATTAGAAACAGGGATGGAGCTGATAGCTTGGACTGCAGCAGTTCCAAACCTACTTTGAGACCAAACTTTTCTGAGAGACGATGCTGTGGATGCAGTGTGGGAAGTCTCAGGGAATTACTTGTACAAGACTTTTCTGTTCCAGGTACAACTTGCTATCTGTGCTGTAGCCATGCTCAAGTCACACAACAGCCTCTTCTCTCTCCTGCAGACACCACTGACCCGTGCACTGGAGACATGAGTAAGAAGAGAACAAGCCACGAGATGTCTCTGGGACCAGTTCTGCACTTGCTGCAGCCTCTGGCTCAAGAGCTTGCTGAGTCACAACACCTTTCTCATTTTTCCTCTCATACAGTTTTACAGAATCAGAGAATGGTTTGGGTTGGAAGGCACCTAAAAGACCATCCAGTTCCAACCCCCTGCCCTGGGCAAGGACACCTCCCACCAGACCAGATGGCTCAAAGCCCCATCCAGCCTGGCCTTGAACCCCTCCATGGATGGGACAACTACACCTTCTTTGGGCAACCTGGGCCAGAGTCTCACCACCCTGAGAGTGAAAAGTTCCTTCCTAATATCTAATCTAAATCTCCCCTCCTCCAGTTTGAAGCCATTACCCGCTGCCCTATCACTACATGCCCTTGTAGAAAGTCCCTCTCCAGGCTTTTTGTAGGCCCCCACCAGATGCTGTTTTGCTAGAATATCTTTTAAACTTCATGCCAGGATTTCATTTTGCAATATCCTGTGCCCAGGAGCTCCACACCTCTGCAATCCACTCCCTGAAGCAAACCCTTTTTGGGGATTTTCTGAACCTGCTGTTTCAGTCTGCACCCGCATGGGTGTAGACGGGGCGGTGAACCTCTCCTCCCAATTCAAGCCACTCCCTTCTCAGGTTCTGTCATATTCTCCCCTCCACCTTTTCTTTTCTGGGTTGAACTCCTTGGCCCCTTCACCTGGGAGAGAAGATGCTCTGTGCCCTTTGCCCAGCCTTGCTGGACACCCCAAAGGAGGGAGCCAAACCTGGCTGCTGGGATCAGAAGATATGAGCAATGGTTTGCACAGAGCCATAACTAGATCTTCTGGTTTGTTCTCTGTTTATTCCTGGCTAATTCCTCCCACTTGATTCACTGATCTGATTGCTCTTGAGCACCAAGTTTACACTTTCTGAAGGGCTCTCTATATAAATCCAACATTTAATCTCTCAGGACACTAGTCAAGGACCATCACGGTATATATAACATAAACATGTATGTACATGTACATATACATATGTAATTGACACCAGGGTGAGGACTGTCCCATGTGCATACTTTCTATTCAACAACATTGCATGCCATCAGACACTGTATCACTGGTGACTATTATGAGGTCTTTACACTCAGCCTTGGTTCCCTTTGGGAGTTTAGGGGTTTTAAGAATGAAATGGAGAAAACCCAAACAATCTGCAGGTCCTTGCAATGCAAGAGAGGGGAGTATTTTCAACGTAGAATCAACCATTCATCTAGAACTCCAGACAGAAACATCTTGTGAATTTTATCCAAGAGACTTCACTGCCTTAATCCTGGATAATCCATACCTAATCCTTTTCATAATCTTACTCATCTACTTTCCTCAACAGTTTTCCACAGCAGGGGGTTTACGTTTCAGAAAAGGAGTATTTTCCTCTTTGTTTTTTGGAAATGAGTTTTACTATCATAGAGGTTTCTTCTTCTGTAAGGGTTCTTCATCCAAACAGAAAATAAATCACCTCTTTATGATGCCGTGCCTTGTAAAGGACTAAAAGTTTGTTTTGTTTCCCAACAGGGCGTGTGCTCCAGGTGGCCAATGGCTACTATCAGGTATATTTAGACCCAAGAATAGTCACAAACTGCTGAAATCCACGAGTGTCAAACACATACTCAATAGAGCAGATACATATTCAGCATTGAAGAGAATATATTTTATCAGAAGAAAAGTAGTCCATGGTATCCTAGAAGGCTGCTAAAATAGTATCAATTCAGGGCTGACCGCGATATGGAGAGACAAGAAACCTCGTCTTCTACATAGTGTCATATTGGACAACGACATCTTCCAGCTGCCTTTTCCAAAAGCTGGCACAAACCAAGCAGGGGAGAACTTGCAGAGTAGGGCTGATGGTTGGACTTGATGATCCCAAGGGTCTTTTCCAACCTAAATGAAATGAAATGATCTTGAAGACTTTCTCCGGGACTAAGGCTCAAACTCAGCCAGGCAATCTGGACCACCTGGCCAGCCTGCCAGCAAGCCCTTCTGCCGGTCGGTACCTTCATCAGCGAGGACGCCCGCAGTCTGGGGCACTGCAGGGGGTAGGCAAGGGCAGAGAACTGTCCTTCTGGCTCACACGCTCCCCACTCCAGAGGCAGAAAGCCAAGAGAAGTGACAAATGTGGGCCATGAGAGATTTAGTTTTCCAGTCACGGCATTCACTGGTGCGCAGGCATGTTGATTTCTGGCTTAAGAATCTGCTTGAATTATCTCTATTGTGCTTAAGGAAGACAATATAGATGTGCATTTTCTTTTCTTCCCCCCTTTTTTTTTGTGTGTGTTTGTGAATGATTAAAAAAAAGGCTAGACAGAAAACATCACTGCTATATATCACTGCTTCCTCATCCTGACAGAAACAAATCAGCCAGCCTTCAAACTTTTGTTAACCACTCAGGATGAAGGGGATGTTGCCTCTCCTCTGGAGTAAATAATGCCAATCTGGCAAATATTCAAAGCAGGTATAATACGTGTAATACAAAGCACAGTATTAAACTGAATAATCTATTAGCGATCAAAGAGCTAGAACCAAAAGCACACTCCACAAATAACATGCCAAAAATGAACTGCAAACTGTGTACCAAGACTGGTAATAATGAAGAGAAATAGGCAGATTTGTCACCAGGATGAGGGTGGTGCAGATATATTTTTTTGCTCAGGGAACATATAAATTGTAACCCTTGTAGTCACTGAAGAAATCCTACCTTTCATTAAGCGGAGCATCCTCACCTGAAATTCAAATCTCTGTGCTCAGCTACCCCATTCCTCACGTTATTATGAATTTCAGGAAAAGCTCCTTTGCCCCCAAAACCCTGCATGCAATTTCCAAACCACAGGCCAATTACAAGCAGCTAACGAACGTGCGGTTGGCACCACGCTGTACGGTGAGGCTGGCTGGTGCTCATGAAGAACTGGAGCCTCATGGTGGGTACTGGGGCGCAAGAAGATGAGCGCCCCCTTCTTACTCAGTATATATAGCACCGCTTCAAAAATGCCTGAAGTTTTCTCAAGTTGCTGCTAATAAAGGCAGTGCGAGCTCCTAGCGGTGTGAGATCTGAAATACAAGCAGATCACTTCCAGCTGCTCCTTATCTCATTTCCGTTGTCGTCTGATACCGTTCATTTACGGTACATCAATCTAGCTTGGTAAGGTTTGAGATACTAATTACGCAGTGGCTCATTAGGGGTGCGTCGAGAGGGATGCATGGCCGTTTACAGGTACCCACGCCGCTGCGCTGAACTCCCTGGAGTCCCTCAGGGATCAGTGCTGGGACCGGTACTGTTCAATATATTCATCAATGCCTTGGATGAGGGAATAGAGTGCACTATCAGCCAGTTTGCTGATGACACCAAACTGGGAGGAGTGGCTGACACGCCAGAAGGCCGTGCTGCCATTCAGCAAGAGTTGGGCAGGGAGAAATTTGATGAAATACAACAAGGACAAGTGTAGAGTGTTGCATCTTGGCAAGAACAACCCCAGCTACCAGTATGGGTTGGGAAATGACCCGTTGGAGAGCAGTGTACGGAAAAGGGACCTGGAGACCCTGGTGGGCAGCAGGATGACCATGAGCCAGCACTGTGCCCTCATGGCCAAGAAGGCCAATGGCATCCTAGGGTGTATTAGAAGGGAGGTGGTTAGTAGGTCACGAGAGGTTCTCCTCCCGCTCTACTCTACCCTGGTGAGACTCCATCTGGAATATTGGGTCCAGTTCTGGGCCCCTCAGTTCAAGAAGGACAGGGAACTGCTGGAGAGAGTCCAGGGCAGGGCTACCAAGATGATGAAGTGAGTGGAGCATCTCCCGTAGGAGGGAAGGCTGAGGGAGTTGGGTCTCTTTAGCTTGGAGAAGAGGAGACTGAGGGGTGACCTTATTAACGTTGAAAAATGTGTTAAGGGTGAGTGTCAGGAAGATGGAGCCAGGCTCTTCTCAGTGACACCCAATGACAGGACAAGGGGTAATGGATGCAAGCTGGAACAGAGGAGATTCCAGTTAAATATGAGGAAAAATTTCTTCACAGTGAGAGTGACTGAACACTGGAAGGGGCTGCCCAGGGAGGTTGTGGAGTCTCCTTCTCTGGAGACATTCAAAACTCGCCTGAACACATTCCTGAGCTATCTGATCTGGGTGTTCCTGCTCGGCAGGGGGATTGGACTGGATGAGCTTTCAAGGTCCCTTCCAAACCCTGATATTCTGTGATTCTGTGAAATAATCAGCGCCTTCTCCCTTAGGGTATGCCTGAGCAGAACTACTCAAACTAGCTTTAATTAAGCCAGCTCGGGTGCTGTACTGGTTCTGTGCCTCGGCCACAGTAATGAGCTTTGGGGAGACATAAGGTATATTATGATCCACTGAGGATCCTCTACAGCCACACTTAGGGCTGTGCAGGCAGAGTTTAGCTTTATTCACATTGGCCCAAATCTGCTTACACTCAGTGCCCACACGGGTAAAGCACAGATATGCTGTTAATAACCCCACTAACAAGGAGAAGAATCACCTCCCATCACTGCCTTATCCCACTGGTTGGGACCCAGGAGGGTGCTACTGGCATCAGTGCCAGGTCAGTATTGGTACTCGCCCGCATCTCCAGCAGCTGAGCTGCTCTGTGATTAGCAATGCATTTAAATCCAGCTCACCCACCCAGCAACCCTGCCTTCTCTTTTGTCTGTCTCCTTTAGGGCAAGGATGGAGCATGGAAAATGCAGAAGAAAAGCTCTCTACCCCCAAAAAATATAAAATAATAAAAATGGAACAGCAAGAACTGGCCCTTCCTGGAGGCACCCAACAAGAAGACACCTGACAGCACTTTGCCCCCAGCCCACTCCTTGCTGAGATCCGTGGCTATTATCACATAAATGAGAAAATGGGGGCTTTGCACAAGCCAAGCTCCACAGCATAGCTCATGTGGCAGCACACAAAGCTGCTTCTCTCTCGTGCACCCTCTTGGTTGCCTCTAGCCATGCCCCATCAGACCTTTCCTTGATTTTTGTCTTTTGGGGAGGAGGGCATCACATTTTGCAGGGAGAAGAGGAGCCGTAGAGCCAGGTCTCTGCTGCATCAACAACACTGTGGCTCTGCCCAAACACACCATGAAATACCCTGGTGAGCCACAGGATCCAACCCCTCCTACACCCACATCTTTCCCTGATGAGGCAGAATTGAGGAGCCAGTCAATGAATACACACAAAGATGAACTAAAAGCTGTCATTTAAATGCCTGGAAAATAGCCTAATTTCTGTGCGCTCCGTCTGCCTATTGCCGAGACGCTGGAGGAAGATGGGCCAGTGACTGACAAAGTGAGGCATTAACTCCATCAAGCAGATGGAGAACGACATAGTTATGAAAATAATAACAGTGATTGGCCGAGATATGACAAAAAAACCCTGTAGGAATTATTTACATTTAGGGTTGTTGGGGCCTAATTTATTCTAGTGTTTGAACCGCAAGAGAAAACAGAAATCACTGCTCCTGAAATGCTGTGTCAATGTTCATAATGGCTAGTATAGCCCAGAACAACGGCTACCAGCTAAAGTGGCTTAATCGCATCTCCTGATGAATGAAATTAACCTTTATTTGGGGCTGAAGTGCACATGTCATCCAACAGCATTTCTCAAAAGGCTCACACTTGCTTCCATTGCAGCTAATGGCTTAAATGAGTTCAGTGTGGTCTGGAGCGAGCTGAGCTCAGATACACGAGGTTGCTGGATAAGAGTAATTAAGCTGTACCCTGGGACCAGCTTTGGAGCAATTAAAGTCCCTCATCAACAAACAATTTGCAGGGAGGTGGGGAAAGATCGATAAAGGAGTTGGTTTTGAATAAAAAGACAACACATGCTGCAATTCTGTTTATGTCTCCATGTTTAAAGAGGGGCAAATCTGGCTGCATACTCATGGTGGCCAGCCAGGAAACCAGTGACCTTCCTAAATAAAACACTCCCATCTAGCAATTGAAATACAACTGTGAAGATTGTCACGCTGCCAGGAACACTCACATTTTTCATGTTTAACCCTAAATCTTTTCACCTCTCTGAAGTTTTTCATCAATGTCTCTGCCACATTTGCTATTTGTCAGAGCCAGTTGGCCCCGTATCACCCTGCTTTCAAACTCCAGGAGGCAGCAGCGTTACCTGGGCAGTGTGGGATCAGCTCTATATGTGCAGACCTACCCTCTCCCCTCCTCCTGCTGGGCTCTCTCTCCTCACTAATTACTGGTCTGTCCTCTCAGCCCCCTCACCTCAGGATGTTCCAGGTTTTAATCATACTGTAATATCCACAGGACCCCTGCCTCATCTGCAGCACAGGACAGACGCTGCTTGGGGAACAGGAGAGTTATGCAGTGCTTAAATTAATTCTCATTCAATGGGGAACCTCTGCCTTATTTACTGCACCCCTCTAGCCCCCATGCTTGATTATTCTTGGTCTTTCCAAGGTTGTTCATCATCCTGCCTCACTCTTTGCCTCTCCCCAGGAGGAAGCAGAAAACTGCTCTCGCCCTTGTTGCAACCGGGGAAGCCAAGGCAGAGGGACACCCCCGATGTCCAAGGGAAACCAACTGCAGAGCTAGAAAATCAAGCCTAAGAAGATGCTCCCCACCTCCCCGGCTGTGCCCTATCAGCAGCAGTCTCATTCCACATGGGAATGACCACCAATTTGGGTACCAGATACCCCCTCAGCATGAGGGCGGGACACAGAACTTCATCAGTGGTGGACCCAGCATCACTTGCCCTGTTTTTCTATACTTTGTCTCCCCTTTGATACAAATTGCTCATAAAGCAATTCCACCTCAATTTCCTTCTATGGCAACAATGCTCTTACTCTGGGCACGATCACGGGAAGGAACAGCACAGAGTCAGTAATTACAAGATGACATGCAGAAGCTAAACCACAGCATTTCTGGATTTCCAGCCTCATTGCCACCACTCCTCCGCCAAAAGAAGCTTTATTTCCACCTAATATCGAGAACCAAGGTCCTAATACTAAAAAAAAAAAACATGAAATCTGAGAAACAGAATCATTTGCATGCTCTCCAGCAACTCCATGCCTCTCTGCTCAGAGCAGCTCTTGTACCAGTCCCTCAGTTCCTCCAGCCCCAGCTGCAGCTCCCACCTCTCCAAGGCTCAGGATAGAGAGGCTCTCCAACTCCAAGAGTGGCTGCAAAGCAGGTACCAGAGGGTCCTGATTTGAGCAGGATAAAGTTAACTTTCTTGCTACCGGCTGATGTAGTGCTATGGTTTGGACTTGGGATGAGAAACAGTGATATGGACACTAAAGCTTTTGGTTGTTAGGAGACAGTTGAGACCTTTTCTGCTCCTCACACTACTCCAAGAGTGATTAGGCTGGGAGTGCACAAGAAGTTGGGAGGGGACCCAGCCAGGACCCCAACGTGACCGAAGGATTATTCCATACCCTAGCATATCATGCTCACCATCTAAAGCTGGGGGAAGCAGGAAGAAAGGGGGAATGTTCAGAGGTATGGTATTCATCTTCCCAAGTCACCATTATATGTGATGGAGCCCTGCTGCCCTGGAGATGGCCAAACACCTGCCCATGGGAAGCGGTGAATTCATTCCTTCTTTTGCTTTGCTTGTGCATGCAGCTTTCTGCTTTACTTATTAAACTGTCTCTATCACAAGTTTTCTCTCACTTAGTTCTCTGATTCTCTTCCCTATGCTCAACTGGGGTGAGTGGGCAAGCATCTGAGTGATCCTGGATGGTGGCTGGGGTACAACCGCACCAGAGAAGAACCCTAAATTCAATTGGTTTCAGGTCTTTCTGATGCATCAGCCTCAAATTTAGTGACAGACACAAAACTTTCCAAAGCCAAGTAGATCCTGACTTGAGCTGCCTGCTGCCAGGGCCAGGAAAACAGCATCCCAGCTCAGCTGTGTACAGCTCACAACACAGCTGCAGTGCGCCAAAGTGGGAGGAGAGGCAAAGTTAAAGGAAAAAGGGAGAAACACTGCTATCAAATGGTCTTTCTTAAGCCCCTTTCCAGGCACAGACACAAGTCTTGATAAACTAGCCGAAGCCTTGCTTTAGAAGAAACCTACAGCAACCTAATCCGAGAGTCCTGCCACAGGCTGTTGCACCCAAACAGAAGTGAGCAGCGACCACTGTATTCATGCACGAGTTTAAATAATACACAATCCCTTCATGCAGCATCCGGGGCTTTGTCAAACTCCAGATTCTCCCACCCCAGTGGTTTTGAGCCAGTTCCAACAGAGGTGAGAAACCCCAGTAAAGTTTACCTCTTTCAAGACGCATCCCAGTGGCTAGAAAAAACATAGTAGTGGCCTTGCTAACCCCCTGCCCGCTCCCAGAATGGGCAGAGAGCTGCAGCCACCCATGGCTGTCAGCCCACGGCCTTTCAGAAGCACGGAATTCACTCAATACACAATTAAAGAAAAAAATGTTCATTTTTGTCTGAGTTTTTCCTCAGTTAGGTTGCCGTATTTTGCTCCATTTTATTTAAAGCAGGAAAAACAACAACAACAAAAAAGGTATTAATTACACGCTGCCAAGATCTTTGGAGAAAAATTCAATATTATCTTTTACCGGGAAGAAGAAATGAATCAAGGCTCCATTCCAAATCCAGCAGCAGTCCTGACTCTGACACAACAAGGAAAATAATCACTTTCAGCTCATACTAATTGTCTTGTTAACATGGATTATGCAGCCAGCCAAATAAATGTCATTCACACATTTATGAGGAAGAACATAAATCTAAAAAATCGGAAATGCATAATATTTTGTAATATTTTCTTTTCTCCCCATTCTGCATTCACAGCCTAAATATATTTACATTTTTAATCCATGCAAACAAAGCAAGACTCTGCTGGAGACTTTTGAAACCTCCCAGGGGTCCCAAGCTCAAGGTGGTCAGATGTTGAAAATAACAAGCTTGGTTCCTGTGTAGCCTTAAAACCAGTTTATGCTTTCTCAGCACTGCAAAGCGGTTTTGAAATAAGGATAATTTACACTCAATTTATGCTGCCAGGCAGCACAAACCGGCACTGGGGTAGCCTGGGCAGGGCAGCGAGCAGGCTGAATGCTCATTTTGTTATTTTCCAGAGGAAGGACAGGTCCAGAAACTGAGGGACAAAGGTGAGACCCTCAGGGAGGCCACCCCAGTTTGAGGTGACTGCCTGAGCCCACCAGGCCGGGTAACTCCCTTGGTTGAACCCACCCCCTCCCAACAATGCCAATTAGGTGCTCAATGGTCACTTTTCTCTCTCAAAGCCCTCACCATAGCATCACCTTCACTTCATGCCAGGAACAGGGGACAGGCAGAGGTGAAGTGACATGCAAAGCCACCCAGCAGTGTGGGATCTGGCGGGCAACGCAGCCCATGGCTCAGCACACCAGCAGCCAGACTCTCCTGAAAGGCAGGGCCGTTACTCAACCAAAGGGAGGAATGGCCACACAAGGAGATTTGGACTAGACAGGCCACTGATAAACTTCACTCATTAATGTTGTCTTTGTAGTTATTAAAATTCAGCATTTGTCTCTTCCCCGACAGATCAGGCCCTGGAACAGCAGCACCCACAGCACAGCCTGGTTTCTGACCTCCCCAGAACAAACTGGATTTCTCAACAGGAACTGTTCCCCAGGTTTTATTTATTTAACTGCAGCCTGGCAAACAGCACAGCTCTGGCACACTGCTGGGCTAAAGCTGGTGCTGATGAGCATGCCCCTCCTGTTCCCATGCAGGATTATCCCTTCCCCAGTCCCAGCATTACCACAGCCACCCCAGTGCTGGTACACATCAATCTGGCTTCCGACTCGGGTATCTCTGCTATCGCTACTCCTTATTGCCCCAGTCTGCTGGGAACAAGGAGGCCATGAAGATGTTTGTGAGGGCTGGAGCCCCTCCACTGAGAGGGCATTCTGAGAGAGCTGGGGGCTTGGAGAAAAGAAGACTCCGGGGAGACCTTATAGCCCCTTCCAGTCCCTAAAGGGCCTCCAGGAAAGCTGGGGAGGGACTCCTGATCAGGGAGGGGAGCCATAGGATGAGGGCAAACAGTTTTAAATTGAAAGAGGGGAGATTTAGGTTAGAAGAAATTATTTCCTATGAGGGTGGTGAGACATTGGCACAGGTTGCCCAGGGAAGTTATGGATGCCTCTTCCCAGGAGGTGTTCAAGACCAAGACGAGAAACCCTGTCTGGTGGGAGGTGTCCCTGCCCAGGGCAGGAAGGTTGGAACTAGGTGATCTTTAAGGTCCCTTCCAACTCCAACCATTCTATGATGAACTCCAAACCTGTCACAGAAACTACGCTGTGTCTGACACCAGACTGGCCCTGTGAGCTTGCACATCTCAGTGCTGCAGTGTTTGGAGATGCTGCCTCCTGCACTCAGAGGATGAAGGGCCTCAGCGTGGCCCTGAGTCTGGGTTACAGAGCACCAAAACCAGTGCCAAAGTGCTGTTCTCCTTCCAACTGAGAAGCAAGCTGGCTCAGCATGAACACACGATGCTCTACAGCGTGGAGACAACCCCCCCACACCCTGGCCATAAGCACCTGATGCAGAAAGCATGAACAGCGCTGTCTCCCTGCAGGAAGGAGGTTGAGGGATTGATTGTTGTGCAGCTCCAAAGTCCTGCTGTACTTCACAAAAGTAAAAAAACAGATCTGTTGTAAAAACCACGTACTGACACTGTAGCATCACCCAGCTCGGGAGTGGAGCTAGCAGAGTGGGGAAGCAACCTCGACAGAGCCATTCAAGCAATGGCTTACGGACAGACACAATTAAAATAAGCACTATAGTTTCAATTAACTGTTCTCCCCAGCAGCACAGGCTTAGAAAGGGCTCTTAATAGATCTCTTCCACCGCAGTGCACAAACTCTATTGCCATTGCTTCACCGGTTATTGAAAGTTAGCAGACTGAGGCAGTTCTTTCGCAACACCTTCAATAGTGATTTGAGGATCTGTCTCTCATTAGCCGGCTGTTCCGTGCACAGAGAGGCTAAACAGGGTATAGAGTGTAGCCATTTGTTCAGATAAGTTTATCTGCTCAGGCCCTCGTTTCCTGCCTTCCAGAGGTGAGGGGGGAGTTGTGCTGGCGCTGCTACCGCAGCCCTACCCCGGCACACAGACCCGCATCCCAGCCTCCGAGGAACGGCTGGACCACACTGCGTCTGGCTTGATTAAATCACAGGAGCGTCTAGTCCTGCCAGCGCCTTGGGTTGATTGGGAACAAGGCTCAGAATAACCTCTGATAGATTTTCTTCCTTAGAGAGACATCCTGAGGGTTTTAAAGATTTTCTTTTTTTTTTTTTTTTTTTAAGCTTGCAAAATACAGCCCCAGGAGGGCAGGTTCCTGCCAGCCCCACCATGGGGCTTTTGTATACGACCTCCTAATAGGGGCTGGGAGTGTCAAGCAGATTTATTTAGCCAGGTGTGAAGGTCAGCCACCTGCATGTATGGACATTTGGGAGCAATATTAAATTTAGCAACTGGCTCTGGAAGAAACTCTGGCTTTAGCAGCCATCAAAGCAAAGAGCATCGAGGAAAACAGGGCTGTGCTTTTATTCTCCATCTCAAAACACCGTGTAAGAAGCACAGGGTTGTTTTTAACAGAAATTATTATCCTTTCGAACAATTGACCTAGAGATGCCAGAGATTCTATAATTCTACAGTTTTTGAAATAAATCCTGGCAGACTTTCTAAAAAACCTATTATAAAAATAGACAGTATCACTCAAGTTTTTCATGAGAAGTGACAGCTACCAACAGTTTCTTCATTTTCTTTTTGCCTGGCTTCTCCTTGGCTACAAGAGAATGAAGTGTCCTGTGACTAAAGCTCAGAGATGACAACCAGGAGGATCCAGAGACTGTGTCTGGTTCTGGCACAGACTTTGCATGTCCTCGTGCCTCCATTTCTGTATTTGTATGAAAGCGAGACACCCACCAACTTTCTACAAAGGTACTATAGTGTCCTTGCATAGAAAGGATTACAGAACTGCAAGATATTAATTTTCTCCTAGAATTAGACACTCCCATTATTTCCTTCATGTCCCACTGAACACAGTCTTGTCCCTTCTTGATTCTCCTTCCTACCAATGTCTACTTTAATTTAGGTAACTGTCATGGTCCCCAAGGCTGCCAAGCATGGGATATCCTGCCTATCCAACCCCCCAACCTCCTCCTTTCTTCTAGCGGGAAAACAAAGACTCCCACACTTGAAGCTTCTGCACAGACAGAAAAATTACAATGCCCTTTCCTTAAGGAAAGGCCCCCAAGCAGACTTTTTTACAGCCCCCAAGGTGCGAGCTCATGCTGCAGTTTCTCTCTCATTTTGAGGCTTCACTCACCAGTTATTTTTACAGAACTTTTCAGAAAGCTGTTACCTTTTCTAAGCTCTTTTCTGACAAATTGCATAGAGATTGGCCAATTCAGGAAGACTCACATGCATTTGGTATTCCCACAGCCCTTGTTCTCCCCAGTAAAGCAAGCACAGAAAACACAGTGAACATACCTCCCTCCTGCCAGCCAGTCTGGTGAGGCTGGTACTGCTGGGATTAAAAGCCCCAGACCCTGGCTCAGAGCTGAAATCACCCCTCAGTGTGGATATACCCCAAAATCAGAGGGGAGTAGAGGCAGACGGGGCTTTGAGATGTCAGCAGTACTAAAATAGAGAAGAAGCCTTTCCAGTTTGGATTTTAACCTGGACCTAAATTGACTCTTGCACTAAATCCGATACCGATATGCTGGAGGGGAGATTTAGATTAAGTACCAGAAAGAAATTCTTTCCTGTGAGGGTGGTGAGGCACTGGAACAGGTTGCCCAGAGAAGCTATGGATGCCCCATCCCTGGAGGGGTTCAAGGCCAGGTTGGATGGGGCTTTGAGCAACCTGGTCTGATGGGAGGTGTCCCTGCCCAGCACAGTGGGGTTGGAACTGGATGATCTTTAAGGTCCCTTCCAACTCTAACCATTCTATGATCACGTTGATACACTTTACCCCCCAGGAGTGCTGGACATCACCAGCAAATTCTGGGCAAATTTGCACACTTCACTGCATGCCTCAACTACGAGCTATGTCGCCTTTACAGCTAGTCTGTGTCCTGCTGCTACCCCTGTCCTGGAGAAGCACTCCGACATCTAAAGGTCTTTGACAGCAACCCAGACCCAGCACAGGAGGCCTGCAGCTTTGGTCTGTATATAGCAGAGGGCAGCAGACGCTGGGCATCGTACTGGTTTGGGGTAGCTATCCCTAAAGTGGAACCCAGGGGAGGAATAAATTTCAGAGCCATAGGTAGCCGCTGTTGGACACCTCTTACAAACATCACACATAGCTTCCAGGTAAAGGGCAGGGAGAAAAAGAGCAAGTGAGCATGTAGGGAGAACAAAAAGGTTCTCTTTGAAATGAGAGGTGAAGGGAGGTGACATCAAGGGCAAGCAAATGTAGTCAAATCACAAATCTCCCCTCTCCAACAAATATCCCAATGTAGATTCACAAAATTGTTGAGGCATTGTTGATGAAACTTCAGCTTCTTTCCTCTGAAATATCCACTGTGGTCAGGGAAAATTCCTACACAAATCTCAATCTGAACTGAATAATTCAAGGTTTCCTGATTAAACCCTTTCCATATAGGGTCAGCATCCCTCCGGGCTGCCTGCACCCCTCTGTTCCCCTCTGCTATTAGAAAAAAAAACAAATTTAAAGTCACACTTAGTAATGGGTGTTCTAGCCCTCTTCAGCTGGATCCATACCTCATTTTTCTACAAGGGCTTTGAAATACTGGACAACACCAGACAAAAATCCTGTCTTTTTTTTTTTTTTTTAACGTGAAAGAAGTAATTCCACCTAGATGGCTACAGTGCACACGCTGCAATAACAAGAAGATTTTCTAGAAGGGTAAACTACTTAGTGGTGGTACCAACTGGGAGCCATGCTGGTTTATAACATCAGATGTAATCTTTCAACAACAGGGGAGGAAAATGCTTTCAGAGAAATGCTTTTTGTCATTGGCCACTACGGTGGTGCATCCAATTACCCTGGTTTTGTTTCAGAACCAGGGGCCACAGCTCCGAGGAGAAAACAACAAGCTGGACTAAACACGTGTGGCAGGGACCCAGCCATCAGGAATCGGAGCTCATGCGTGCCCTGCTTCGTGATACAGGGCACAGATACATATTTTTCCTCAGCTCCTTTTGGGGTCTTTGAAAAAATCTCAAGCCTTTTGATAGTTCAAGGAGATGCCCACAAAGCAGGGAGGGAGAAGCATCATGCTCTTCATTTGGAAAACTGAGTCAGCACATCAGAACCTGTCTGGAGCCAATGGAAATCGTACCTAAAACCTCCAAGTCTGTTCTTAATCTTCCTAGTACATCAGCCTTTGAAATCTTTTTATTTTAAAAATCTTAAACTCTGACAAGGAGATGATGCAGCACACAGAGGCTGGGTGTGTCCTGGACATCCTCCGGAGATCCTCCATCTCCATTATGAACTCCCTCATCGATTATTCCTCCTCTTCCTACTCCATTGCTCTCCCATCTGCCAATATTATCTGTTATCTTTTCTAGCTGTCATTCTCATTGATTTTTCCAGCCTTCTTTCCCTGCTCCAGACTCGTTAGCAGTGTGTAGGAATTGGATTTTTTAGGTGCAAGTTTCCCTTTGAGTGGCCACAGGGCCACTGCGAGACCAGCCAGCAAGGACCAGCCACTGCCCATTCCCAGGGGACATGTCGCACTGTGCACACAGGTGACATCAAGCTGGTGATATCACCTGCAATAGTTTTGTGTCAGTTGGCAAATGCAGACTGCAATACCTGTATTAGCAGATATAAGCCTCTTCTGGAAGGCAGCAAGGAGACCTCCCCACTCACACCACGTCAGTGGGTCCCATCCCTGACATGGAATCATGGAATCAATCATTCAGGTTGGAAGAGATCATTGGGATCATTGAGTCCAACCATCAGCCCCACTCTACAAAGTTCTCCCCTACACCACATCCCTCAACACCACATCTCAATGACTCTGAAACACATTCAGGGATGGCAACTCCACCACCTCCCTGGGCAGCCCATTCCAGTGCCTGACCACTCTTTCTGGAAAGAATTTTTTCCTAATGTTCAGCCTAACCCTATTCTTCTGCAGCTTGAAGCCATTCTCTCTTGTTCTATGGATAATTTCCTGTGAGAAGAGACCAGCACCAACCTCTCTACCACGTCCATTCAAGCAGTTGTAGAGAGCAATGAGGTCTCCCCTCAGCGTCCCCTTCTGCAAACTCAACAGTCCCAGCTCCCTCAATCGTTCCTCATAAGATTTATGCCCCAAGCCCTTCCCCAGCTCCATGTCCCTCCTCTGCACTCACTCCAGGCCCTCTAGATCTCTCCTGTGTTGAGATGCCCAGAACTGGACACCAGACTCAAGGGGTGGCTTCACCAGTGCTGAGTACAGGGGGAAAATCACCTCCCTGCTTCTGCTGGTCACACTATGTCTAATACAAGCCAGGATGCCATTGGCCTTCTTGGCCACCTGAGCACACTGCTGGCTCATGTTCAGCCGCTTGTTGACCAGCATCCCCAGGTCCTCTTCTGCCAGGCAGCTCCAGTCACACTGCCCCAAGCCTGTAGGCATGCATGGTGTTGGTGTGGCCCACGTGTAGGACCTTTGACTTGTGCAAACCAGGTCTGAAAGGGTGCTGTGCAGTCCCACAACCCAGAAAGAGCTGTGTGCTCTTGGGGATGAGCTCATGTTGTAACTTATAAACAACAGAGGAAGCTACGGGGAGCCTCTTCCACAGCCTGCCCGCCCTATCAGCACACCTCCACATGGCACAGAGCTCCTGGAGAGCCCGAGATGGAGATTTTGATTTGGAATCCGCCCCTGATGTAGGAATTGCTTCCTTCTGGTAGGTACATAATTGAGCAATTGTGGGGGAAATAGTTGTATAATATCCATTTCTTTCTTTTCTGCCAATTATTACAATACATTTGCAAAAACATTTCTCCAATACTCAGCAAGCTTATCAGGTGACTGAATAATATACACCAACTACACCATTTGCAATATTTTCCTGTCAGTCATCAACTAATGGATGCGGAGATGAATTCCATTTCTCCTAGGCCAGCTTTAAGTCAAATTTAGTGACTGAAAACAACCATTAGCTTTATTGATTCTTTTATCAGAATCCTATTTTTTGGTGGGGAGAGACATTCCAGACTTCCACAGATAATAAGATTGATCATACTTCAAAAATCACAGGAATCAAGGGGAGAACAGGGCAGGGACAGCAATTTCTATGGCCAGATTGGGCCGTAATAAGCTCCAAGCCCTTTCTCTCCACAGCTGAGTTTTGTTTTGGGTGTGAACTTTGCCAGTAACACACAGAAGCCTGGCTCTGATAATAGCTCTCATTTTCTCCCACCATGGACTCCAACTGCCCAGTTGTGCCTTCAAAATCCCTGCAAATCCCTGTTAAAAATCCATTTCTTAGCTATTGCACACCGATTTCCTGCTTCTGCATTTGCAGGACTTTCCCCTATGTTTAGAGTCACACCAATACCTAAATAAACACCTACAAACACCCAGCAGTTTGCATTCCCAGATTGTCATCCATTGGGCATCACAGCTGCTGGGGGGTGCAGGCACTCGGCAATGGCATGCAAGGGAAGACAGAACTCAGGTTTCTTCATTCACCACTACCAGTCCTTCCATACAGCCCATGCACCATCCTATTTTCCTCCTTCATAAGCAAGGCTGTTGAGCTCTGCTCTCTGAAGAGTAATAGCTACCTGCCCAGTCAAATCTGTGCTCCTGCTGGGTAAGTCATAGCCACCACAGTTATCTGCCCTCAGTGCCTGTAATCCTCCTTTTCCTGTCCTCTGCACCCTTCCTAGGTGATGCTGAGACAGATCAACATATATATAGCTCTGAAGAACAGACACAAATCATTTACATATGGTTCCTGACCAGTAGCATTTCCATCTAATTTCCTAGGTCCTTGTTGTAATCGCCCTCTACAGCTTGAATCAAATCACATCATCCATCAATCTGCCCAGCCCAAAACTTAACGATGGTAACACTCTCATGTGTGTTCCCAAATGCGGATTGTAATTGAAAATTCCAGCAGGCAGTCATCTGACCCACACTCACTCTTCATTGATAACCTTCTGATCCAGAGAGGACTTGTTGTGTGAATTTATCTCTGGGAGAAGCTTGCTGGTGTAGATAAAGCCCACACATAAAGTCCTATCTCCAATTGCATCTCTGTTCCACCCTGTATACCTGACTTGGTGCTACCTCTTCTCTCCAGAGCCACATACATTTTTTTCCTAGACAACTTGGTAGACCCACATCTCTGAAGACCAAGTGTCCTGGTCCTGGGAGGGACAGAGTTAATTCTCCTAACAGGACAGATATTCCATCCCCAGTGAGCCATGCCCAGGGGGCAGTGGGGAGCTGGCCGGGAAGGGGAAGGGGACAGGAAGTGGGGGGTGCACAGCACGTGGTCGGGGATGGTCCCAGGTGCAGTCAGGGAGCGGTCAGCATCATAATTGTGTTTTTATACCTCTTTATCCGTGTTACTGTTACTGTTTTGTTGTTCTTTTGAATTGCCTTTGTCCCAACCCACGAGTTTTGCCTTTTTCTTCTGATTTTGCCCTCCTGACTGTGGGTGGCTCAAGAGTGAGTGGCTGCCATGGGGTTCTCTGTTGCCATCTGAGGCTAAACCGCAAGCAAGGCAGGTCACTTTTAACCCAGTGTTCTCCAGGTAGTTCCAGGTGCCAGCTGGAGATCAGGACAATCTTTGGTTTGTCTTCTGGAGTGCCTAAACTATCTTAGGTCTTTTGCTTTAATCTAAACACAAGCTTTATGCAGCAGACAGTATGCTCTCCAAGGAAGTACCATGTGCTCTCAATGTTTGTGTAGTGTTCAAGATGGCTAAGAAAAACTCATATCAGTATCATCTGGATTACTCAAACCAGAAGTCATCCCCGCTGGGATGTATTCCCTGGGAGTAATAGGATCCACAGAGTTAGATTCATGCCTAAGTCTCAGCTAGCTGAACAACTTCATGGAAACCACCTTCACCAAGCACATGCCAGAGGATGTGAGTGCCCACCACAGTCAAGGGTAGATCTGCCTCTATCAGGAGGGCCAGATCAAGCTGCACCTGGAGCTGCTCTGATACTTTTTTCCATCCTAGTTTATGCCCAACTAGGAGTGCTGTGGAAAGGAACAGGAAAAATGAAGATCCACGTACCAGACTTACACACACAGTTGCCTCCTATACCATGACAGTCACATGAACTCTGGCTGAACAATACCACCTGAATTACACTGAGAAAGGCTCAAGCAGTGCCATATTTCAGCACAGACATGCCCCTAGAATGCTTAGATCCCGCCCAGAGGTCACTGCTGTGCTTTGCTTTTCCTGTGATCCTGCAGGTTTAGACAAGCACTGTATGCAGAGGTGCAGAGCAAACTCACCTGTGCATGAATGTACCCCTCTTCTTCCAAGGCTGCAAGTCACCCTGCAAAGCTGTCTGAGGAACAGCCACGGCACACAATGGTTTACCACATATGGTCCCAACCCACCCACATAGGTACTAACCTATATCCCCAAGGTTCATCAGGGGTGGCATGAGGAGGAACCTCCTTCCATGGCTTTGCATCTCTGCAAAGAGATTTAAAAGTTATTCACTTTCTTTAGAATCCCATTTGCTCCTGTGTAAACTTCTATCACATTGGGACTAGAAGGCAGCAGGGTGATAATTCTGTCTGCTCTTTCTGCTACATCTCCTGAGGAACCTGTTACCTGAGCACCCAAGTCTTGAAATTCTTTGCAAACTTCTGGAAACACGTCATATGCAATAACTGGATATCTATGTTTTACCAGTTTTTTTGCCATGTTACCCGGCCACATGAATCCAACTGGGGTTTTTGAAGTCATTGCCCTAGAACACACCATCCTCGGCTCGACAGTGCAGAAAAGCGGGCCACCACTCTGCCAAAAACAGCGCTTCTCAAAATCAGCCCAATATTAGGAGAGGAATCAACTCACTTCGCAATGTTAACAGCTTCAGGTCTTGGCTGTGCCTGGACCTGGCTGAGTCCCTCCTCCTCCTGCCGCCAGCACGTCTGACACCAACACGGAGCAGCTCTGGCTCTGCAGTAGCACAGCAACCTGCTGCTAGCAACAGGGTGTTATGCTGCATACAAGTAATGAGAAAACTGGGAATAGTGTGGAAGAGAAGAGATTATTAGATAATAAATTATCGATGCACCAAGAACTGCTCTGTACATATTTTTCCCCCCTTACAGCTTCCCTAATGTCCTGGGAAAGTGACAATTACACAATTTAAGGAGGTTAAGTTTATTAAAATCCTTTTTTTATTATTTTTCTTTTAATATATGGTCGAGATAAAGCATCTGATTAGAGGAAGGTCACAAAATAAAATATTTAATACCTGTGGAAAGCACAATTCATCCTCCCCTCTGCATGCAGCAGAAGCAGAGAGGCAGGGGGTCCCGGTGACAGCTCGCTGCAGAGGCAGCTCTGCGGAGACAGAGAAAGCACTGCCAGCAGCCGGGCCCTGCTCTTCCATGTTGACTTTGCCCCTTTATGACAGCACTTCAAAATGGTAAAATGGTGCCGGGTGTGCACGAAAAGAGACAGGCCATCTCTAAAGAGGGCTTACTAACATCTCCCTGACCTCAATATTGCTTAAAAAGAAAGAAAAGCTTACATTTAACAGCCTGATCACACAGAATCACACAGAACATCAGGGATTGGAAGGAACCTTGAAAGATCATCCAGTCCAATCCCCCTCCCGGAGCAGGAACACCTAGATCAGGTCACACAGGAACACCTCCAGGCGAGTTTTGAATGTCTCCAGAGAAAGAGACTCCACAACCTCCCTGGGCAGCCCCTGCCAGTGTTCCATCACTCTCACTGTGAAGTTTTTCCTCATACTGAAGTCAAATATGAGCTCTTGCACCCATTGCCCCTTGTCATTGGATGTCACTGAGAAGAGCCTGGCTCCATCCTCCTGACACTCACCCTTTACATATTTATAAACATTAATAAGGTTGCCCCTCAGTCTCCTCTTCTCCTAGTTCAAGACACCCAGCTTCCTCAGTTTTTCCTCATGTGGGAGATGCTCCACTCCCTTCATCATCTTTGTAGCCCTGCCCTGGACTCTCT
>VZTM01018575.1:352534-409525 GCA_013400555.1 Jacana jacana
GCAACTCCACCACCTCCCTGGGCAGCCCATTCCAGGGTCTGACCACTCTTTCTGGGAAGAATTCTTTCCTAATGTTCAGCCTAAACCTACCCTGCTGCAGCTTGAAGCCATTCCCTCTCGTTCTATCACTAATTGCCTGTGAGAACCAGCACCAACCTCTCTACCATGTCCTTTCAAGTGGTTGTAGAGAGTGATGAGGTCTCCCCTCAGCGAGGGGATAAATTATGAGCTTTCTCTTGCCACAAGCTTACAGTCTATGCTGATGCCTATGGGATCTATCTGTGAAGGTCATTAATTTTATTTTTTTTTGAGCATTTAGGGCATGGTATTGCAAAGTGTTACTCAACAGCATACAACCCCATCGTAGGAGCTCCTGACAAGCAGGGAAAAGTTTGGCTTACAAATCACAAGAGCAGATGAGGTCATGTCATAGGTCCAGGGAACCATCTCACCTTTATTTTCCACCAGAAAGAAAACACAGTCACTCATATTCCATATAATGGTCCCAATGGACCTGATTTCCTAATGGATAAAGTGCTGTTTGCCCACCCAGCACCCTCCAACTCCTTGGAGCATCCCCATCTCTTCTCTTCCCCAACATCCACCCCCAGGCATCGCCTGCTCCCTCCCCTCTGCCCTCTCTCTTCTCACTCATCCACAACCCTTACTCTAAATTAAATGCTCCTGACATACAGGCCTAACCAAATGGAGAAGACAACTGCTGTTTATATAGAGTGTAAAGCACTGAAAGACCTTACATCTAGTTTAGATAAGGATCTAGTAAGGGATGAAGTACCATGGTGAACATGATGTGACAGGAGAGACAGCAAAGTTCCCTGCCAGGAGCAGCTGAGCCTCTAATTAGTTTTTCTGCAAAACATCAATAGAGTAATGACTAAAGGGACGCCAAGTACAGCACTTGACCTTTATGAAAACCTTTGCGAAAGTCCTCACAAGAAACTCTTCAGGGGAATAAGGAGACAGGAGGTGAGAAGCACAGCCTTGCCATAAGGAAGAACAGTGGGTGGGTAGGACCAGCAGTGGTGACCACAACATGGGAGCATCAGCATGATGCTCCACCAGCGAGGTGTCACCCAGAGCGTAACACCAGGGAAGCCAAATCCACCAGTGGCACAGAATTGCTGAGATTAGAAAAGGTCAAAAAGTTTCAGAGGCTCATGTTTATAGTAGCCTTCCAATATCTGAAGGGAGCTACAGGAGAGCTGGAGAGGGACTCTTTGTCAGGGAGTGCAGTGACAGGACAACGGGTAACAGCTTTAAGTTGGAAGAGGGGAGATTTAGATTAGATACCGGAAAGAAATTCTTCACTGTGAGGGTGGTGAGGCACTGACAGGTTGCCCAGAGAAGCTGTGGCTGCCCCATCCCTGGAGGGGTTCAAGGCCAGGCTGGAGGGGGCTTTGAGCAACCTGGTCTGGTGGGAGCAACCCGTGTCTCTGCCCAGGGCAGGGGCTTTAGAACCTGATGATCTTTAAGGTCCTTTCCAACTCAAACCGTTCTATGATTCTATGCTCAGCTGGGCATGTGGAGTGGTAAAATCATACCTACAGACAAGTGCATTTTCCACTGGTCACACTCACTCCTGGGCTCTGATTTAAATATTACAGACTGGAAAAACATCCTCCTGTTCTTCAGGAAAATCACATTCCCATTGCTCATGCCCTGCCATGTGGGAGCCACACAACCAGTGTACAACTCCAGCCACAAACACCAGTCAAATTTTGAAGGGAGCATGACGGCAGCAAAACCAGAAAAGCCCCTTAACCTTTCTAGAGCCCTGCAGCCCCTGGTAGATACCTGCTGAGTGGTTAAAGCTCTGTATACTCTGATTTTCCAGGAAGAAGTTATTCTAAGCATTGTTCACCTCTTTCAAGCAACGATGGCAAACGAGCACTTGATGAGCTGTATTTAGTTGTCAGCCCAGGATTTGCCACAGGACCCTGGAAGTCACTGCCTCGCCTGCTTATCAGTTTGATCTTTCCTAAAAAATCCCAACTGGAACTGTTGCTCCACATGTCTTGACATATCCTGACTCCCTGGGCTTTTACAAGCCACGTTTTCCTTGGACATTGCAACACCCGAGAGCTTTGCAGTGAAGATAAATGGTGAGTAACATGTACTTTTATGAGACTGAGTGTTCTTGCATGTCCAGAGTTAAGAGACCAGTGCCCTACACAGCAGCACCATCAAGCCATCTAGATTAATTTAATAATAATGGTTTCCAAATGGTTCTGTTGTGGCAGGTAGCAACTCCTTTCTACATACTACTTGCAGAGTGCTGTGAAGCGAAGAAAAAATGAAAAAAAAAAGTATATGGGTTGTTAACTAGACTGCAAGTGAGAAATAACAGCCCCAAGCTCTCAAAGCCATGTACAAACATTTTCTGCTTACTGGTTGTTAACACTCCCATAAGCCAGGTACATACTTTTATTGCTCAAACCATTAAAAAACAATTAAAAAAATAAATCATTATCCCAGGGGTCATTAGAAGTCAGGTCCAGACTCTTACCCTTTCAAACAGCAGACACGTGGACAGCAGGAAGAGTGACCAATGTTTCCCAACTGGGGAAGTGAGGCAGAGAGATGGAGTGACTTCTAGGGGCTTGAGCTCCCCGTTTCCAAACCGGGAGCCCTCCCCTGGCACTGATGCCTCCTGTAACCATGGGACAAACCGTGGCTGCTCCTGAGCTGCTGGGAGCACTGGGTGAGCTGGAGACAAAAATGCTGCTGATTAACACCACAAATAGGGGAGATGAAATAAAATCTCATTGTTAGCAATGGACCCTGCATGGCTCAGCATGATAAAATTAGCAGACTGGAGATGGATGATGCTGCGAATCACTTCTGAGCCACGGACGTAACACAGGGACAGAAATGAATAGAGTCCTTGCACTTGAAACAGTGGGGCATACGTTTTAATTTAGAAGGGCTGATAGTAAAAAATCATTTCACTGCCACATTTTCAGGTTAGCATTTGACTTATTAACTTCTGCCCTGGGTACAGGTAAACCAACCACGTCGCAATCCATGCAGGTACCAAAGTTACACAGGGTGGCTTTTCTTTTTTTTTTTTTTTTAACAGGGTCATTAATAATTGCTTGTGTGTCTGGAAGTGGCACCAAGAAAAAAAAAAAAAGTATTTTCACTTAATAATCAGACTTAATCTCTTTAAGTTTTGTTGAAGTTGCTTTCCCAGGGCCTTAGGCAAAAATCAATCTTAAAAGCTTTGTGAAGCTGTACTGTGGTAGTTAGATAATTTATTATTCCATAACTGTGGGTCTTAATCTAATTAGAGATTGTATCTAGGATTTGCTTCAGCATCTATTTATTTTTCTATTTTTACTTGCAAACATTCACAAAGAAATGACATCGTAAGTGGGAGAGCTGGGAGGTATGCTGGGTTCCTCCTGCTGCGCTGTCATGTTTAATTCCACATTTAGTTATCAGAGGCCAAGAAACAACAAGGCCCAGACGAAGGGTCATCTGCAGAACTTCAGAAACTATCACAAAAGCTTCACACAGGCAGCCTAGAGGGAGAAACCAAGGAAACTCTGCCCAAGACACAGATTCACCCTTCTCACCCACCATCGCGGCCTTCTCTTTGGTCATCTGTGTGGTTTACATTACCATCAGGTAAAACACATTGAGCTCGACAGGTCATTTGCCCTGGCCTGTGGCGTGGGGACAGTGCTTGTCCCCAGGACTGCAAAAATCAATCACTGGGCTGCCATGTGCCACCAGGGACTCGCACCGCTTGGAAACAGTACCGAAATTGCTCCACACCCTGCAGGGGATCCTACAGACAAGACATGATTTATTTGTTTAAAATAACTAGAGGTACCTCTCAGAGCACGTCCAGAACCCAAGATAAATACTTGAGATGCAATGAAGTGCAAATAGGGGAAAAAAAACTAATCTCATGGCATATATTAATGCAAAATCACTGGGGCAGCATGGAAATAAGATAAGGCCCTTAATTTACTCTACAGTGAGCCCACAGACATTTTTTTCTTCTGCAAGCAGAAATAATGGCTTGTTTTGGAAAGATTTTGCACAAGTCTTTGGAGCATCAGCCTTTTCTATGAAAAGGTCTATGAGATTGAGTTGACAGCTTTGAAAAATAACTCAAGTTTCTCCAGCCTATGTTTTCTAAAAGAAAATTTCCTATGTACTGCAAAAAATACTCTAAAGCTGCCTTTGTACTCACAAGTTGGGGCAACAAGGGAACGAAAACCAGCCATAGACATCGAACTTCAGCACATACTTCATCTCAAGGAAAGCAAGACTTTTCTTCACTGACCACCAGAACATCACCCAGCATCTTCACACACTGCTGTTCCCCTCTTGTAAAAGAATTGCATGGTTAGTAAGACTCCAGTGCCTTTCTCCTTGGAAGGGGTTTTTAAGGTCCTTGGGAGATGAAGACCCTAAAACTTTGTTTTCACCCTGCCTTCTGCTCCTTTACCTACTCTCTCAGGAAGCTCATTCAGGGCTCTGCAAACTTTCTGCCTTTAACAGCTTTTGCAATTTTAGAACAGGCACATACTATTCCTGCAGCACATTCCTCGTGGGCTCCTGGAAGATGTAGTCAGACCTCTAACCCTGGGTATTCTCTCACACACTACACCAAGCAAGGAGAAGAAACCAGCTCCTTAGGAGGGAAGGTAGCACTTCTTGGAAAGGGACAGACAATTTGCACCTCCTGGGATGCTAGTTACAAATTCTCTCTCCCGCCCTCATTGGTACCACAGTGCACAGGGACAGGAAGGTCTGCTGCTTCCCCAGGTTTGCCGGTCTCTCCATCAACCCATCCTCCCTCACTCCCCTGCTCAATCTCCATGGAGGAGGACAAGTCCCATTTTCTATATTAACTGTCAGCGTGGTGCTGTCTACCTGAGTAATCATGAAAAATGAAGCAGTAAGTCATCTGCTTGTGTGCAAAGGCCTTTGGCCTCCTTGGCTCTCACTGCTGAATTTAAATCTGCGGGGGACGTGGGACCAGGGAAAATGAATTGCACTGCTAATGGGGTGCCACTCCGTTCTTCAGCACTGATTCTTCAAGCCTGGCATCACCCTGGCTTGCAAGAGGATACCAAAACTGTACCCAAGCAAACACTGTTTACAAACTGCCATAAGTTTCACTCAAATTGGAGACAGAAAGTATTAAATCTTTAAGAAAGGCTCCTGTGTCTGTTTTACAATCATCTTCGACCACATGCCCTATTTATCACTACACAGGCACTACTATAAAGGCACTCATAACATCTTACACAGGGGTTTTTTTATTTAAAGGAATAGCTAAATCTGCACATTCACAGCTCATAAGTGTCCTTCCTCTCTAATGCATCTATTAATAACTATTGATACACAACTGTGCACTTTAAATTAACCATATGCTTAACTACTTTTCCCAGTGCAGACCTTGGAGGACAATCAAATTAATAACGTTGTGAAACACAAGTAAAGGAAGCTGATCCAAATCCCCAAAGAGTCAGGGAAGTTCTTTCTTTAAGTGTGAAAAACGAAGCTATCTTTTGAACATGTGGAAAGGTAGATTTCTGAAGCTGTTCTGCAGTAAATCAGAAATAAAAGCTTTAACTGCAGCTTCCATCCTGTCAGTCTAACAATTCAGAGCTGCTAGAAAGGACTCCCACTTCAGCTCTGCCCCATTCTCCATCTCAGGGTGCCCCTGGAGCCCTCAGCCCTCCATGCTCCTACCAAAAATCAAGGTGTTTTTTTTTCCCCACTACTTTAATAGGCAGAACCAGTTCCTGGAGTCCCAGAGCTAGCATAAGGGCAGTTGTGGGAAGAAGTGGCACAGAACAAGAAGCATGATCTCCCCTTTCATCATCTAGGAGGTTAATTTTGACCTGTCCCCCCCGAAGCACCATCAGACAAAACTCCAGTTTTGCTGCCCTGTCAGAGGTTAACACTCTCATAACACGCAGCAAAACGCTCAGGTGCCTCTACTTCTCCATCTCCAGAGTCTGCTCATCAGCTAATGCCAGCCCTCACCTAGAGAAAAAAAACAGCAAAAGAAAAAAAAAGAAAAGGAAAAAGAACCATCAGCAAAACTCACCAACTACCCATCAAAAGTTTGCAGCCAGATTTCTTCAGCAAAGATTGGCTCTGTAGACAGGACAAGCCCATGCAAGAGGAACCTGGCTGAAGAAAGACCCCCCCGAAAAATACGTTGGGCAGACTGAAACAATGAGAAGTTGACTGATAACGTTCTGTGAGAGTTCAGCTGACTTCTGACTAATCACTGCATCTCCCTTTGCCATGGGACTTGCATTAATTATCACAAAATCAGAAAGGGCTTCATCCAGCTCTCTTCCAAGTCACTAGGAAAAAAAATTAAAACTTATTAGCTTCTATTTTCTTCACTGGCTCTCTTCAAAATCTCATAACAGCCAGAAATCCAGATCAAAAACTATGACACACTCCAATTTCCCTTGATTTAATTTCCTCCAGCTGACTAATTTAATTGCAATATTTGCCTGGTACCTTGAGTTCTGCTATCTTGCTCTCTTCCCGATGCTGAAACCCTCTCCACAGTCCTGCTCCCTAAGCTTAAATCTGCACAGATGTTTCCAAATTTCTATTTGTTAGAGACTAATTACACTCATTCCCCAGTGGATCAATCCATAGGGATCAGATATTCCGTTTGCCATCACAGATGTAACGCACACACACATCATACGGTTATCCGGTTATCTAGAAGAGGCTGAATCTTTAGGTATCTCAAAAAGGATAAATTGTTGAAAGTGAGACAGATTAAAAATGAAATCTGGATGATTTTTTTTTTTAATCTTCCATGTGATATGAGCCTGAATGATATAGCTGGCTAGCAAAGCTACTGAAACAAAATTAGGATTCAGTTTAGCCACTGAGAACTCAAACATCAAGGTGAGGTAATATTTTAAAAGTCCACAGCATATAAAAAGGAGCTTTTAATGTATTTCAGACTTCATCTTTCCCCTTTGTTATACTGTTGAATTTAGAAATAATTTTTTAAAAAAATAGTGGCAGCAATGAAACTGTAACTCAAAATGAGATCATACTTTTAGATAGGCAAGAAAAAAGTATGTTCTTTGTGGGTGTCTACTCCCTCTCCCACTGCCCTAAGTCGGTTGAGCTCCCTTCACCAAGCCAGAGGCACTGAGGTGGGAACTTGCCTTGGGCAACATCAGCATCTGTGCCCGGGAAGCCCTTGAGCTTGCCTGCAGCTCTCCCCAGAACCAGCCTGAGCAAAGCCTTCCCCTTCCTTAAGTTTTACATCCCACTGCAGCAAGTTTGTTTGGGGAGAATATCGAAAGCATGAGTAACGTTCTTGAGCTGGAAGCAAGTCCATGCATGCATGAAGCTCTTTACGTGCATATATATTCCCTGCTTTGGGGATTCTTTTAAAGGTAAGAATTAGGGATCTTAAATACCTTTGGAGATTTATAGCAAGCAAAAGACTTTGGAGACAGGACATCCTCCTGCTCATCAAAGATCCTGCCGCATTTGTCTCAAGACCAAAATGACCACACACTGCCACAGCACTGGAGAAAGGTATGAAGTGCAAATCTGCCTCCCAGCATTCCCATATCCCCCCAGTTACAGATCAGAAGTGCCCAAACACAGATTGTTCAGCAAATTCACAGCTGGTTCTGGCCTACACGCTCAGCTGCAAGCCGTATCTTGAGGTCCCCTGACCTGCTGCTACAAGAAGCGTGATCAGGGCTTCTTGTCCCCCCTGTCAGAAGGGGGACACCGCACAAGAAGGGCTTTGCAGCTGTGGGTTCTAATGGGTCCTGCCACACCAGGTAAGCCCCTTTCCTATGTTCCCAGGAAATGTCCTGGATTTGCCCTATCTAGGAGACCCCTGCCACCCCTTTATTCCCAGACCTCTCAACCCCATTCTCAAAGCAGTGGTGTGCTCAGGGGTTTGGAATTTTCTTGTGGGCAAATTACGGATGGAGCCTGGGCTGAAGAGACCACATCATCATCAGATCCCACTCGTAATTGAAGGTGGCAGCTCTCCATTATCTCCTGTTTGCCAAGACAGGAGAGGCACTGCCATTTGCTCCCCTGTGCCCTGTTCAGCACAAGCAACCCCACTCAGAAGAAGCCTCCTGGCACCAAAAGCACCAGTACTAACAGGAGAGGTCTGTCCAGCAAAGGTGAGAGCAGAGAAGAGGAGAGGCTTAAGACACTGACTGGAATATGAATGGAAAACTCCGCTGTTTGCCCAATCCTGAACAGGACACCACTGCACCAAGGAAATCAGGATTCAGCTTGGCTTCTCACTATGAACAAGCTGGAAATCACTTGTAATTATATTCATTATTATTGTGCTTACAGAGCCAACCAACCTGCAAGCCTACACCGGGCCCTGCAGAGACCGACCAGTTGTAGTGCTTAGACCCAAACCTTTCAAATCCTGCATAACTTAAACACGGCGCATGTCTGGGAGCTCGCTGATGGCTTCAGCAATTACTTTGGAGACGAACCCTCATGCACACACTCATTACTATTATCTTTATTCCCCTGCAAACCCCAGAATACCTCACTACGTGCCAAGCCTTAAAAGCTGAAGACTTTTGCACCAGTTGTAATCCTAGCGGGCAGCACAACAGCAGGTTGTCAGGCTTCAGACCGAAGGTGCCTGTTTGAGATCTCAATAACAGCCACCATGTCACGGCGGCCTTGACTCTATCTTGATGACTTCTCAAAATAAACATTCTCCCAAGATTGAATTCAGACTGCATAAAAACATGAAAGTTCTACAGAATAACTCTTTTCTTCATAGCTGCAGCTCATTTGCTCTTGGTAGACTCTCTGCACAGGGCTAGCCACAGACAGACTGCAGCTTTTTTCCATCTATAGTGAAAATGCAAAATCTTTTTTTTTTTTTCTTTTCCTCCTTTGTTAAATTATGAAATAACTTTTGAAAAGAAAGAAAAAGAATCTCATCAACAGCTATGTTTCTCTTTAGTTTTGACTTGATTTCTCCTCCCTCTGACGTTTCTGCATTTTGAAATAAAGGACTATTTCAAACTAAAAATATCAAAACCTGTCATTTAAATCCAGTCAATTTCCAAAATACTGCCTTTTTTCCCCCTGCAAAGTTAAACTGTCAAATCAATACCATTTCTGCATGCTGCACATGAAGAAACATACAATTTCATCAAACCACCATTTTCCAACATAAATCTTCTGCAAAGAAACATTCAGATGAGGTCCAAACCTGCTATTTGCCACAAGCAACCAGTCTGGGAAAGAGATGGTATGGATTGAGTGGATTTCTGCAAAGCATAAGAACTACAAAAAGTAGAGGTAAAGATACAGCCTGTGGTATTCCTCTTTTCGTCCAGTTTTGTAGAAATATATCACTATGGTACTAATTAGTTACTGGATCATCACCCTTTACAGAATGTAAGAGGAGTTTGGTGTTGTGTTTTATTCTGTTTTGTTTTGTTTTTCCCCACTGTGGCATAAAACTAGAGTGTGGGGCAATTTTCCTTTATTCTGGGGTTTTACCTTCACCCAGTTTCCCTTCCAGCTCTATCTCCTTGGGCAAGCCAGACCATCACCAATTACAGTGCAGCCAGGAGGGACCCAGCTTGCCCACTGGCACCAAACCCCAAACCTGGCCACCCTTCTCTGCTACTCTTTCCTGCAGTTCCGGTAGCCACCAAATCTCAGCTGAGCAGAGGGACCAAGCCCTCAGGTTGGTCCTTTCCCCAGTAAGAGAAAATGATCAAGAGATCCCAAGACACAACAACCAGCAGCATTTCAGAGGCTAAGATTCCCCACAGAGAGGGGATCACAGTTAACATTTATGCTTATGCAAAAGAAATAGACCCACTTGCCAGCCAGAGAGCTAGAAATGACAGTGTTGTCACGAGAAGGACAGCAAGATCAGTGATCTAAGCTTGAGCTTGGTTTTGCCCCAAGGGAACCTCAGGGATTTTGCTCCTATGGGTGAGGAGCTACCTGGCTCTGCCACAGCCCTGGGTTCACACCAGGAAGGCTCCTCTATAATGGAAAGGGCTCTTTCTGCAAGCGTATAAAGCAGAAAATTGAATCATAGAATCATTCAGGTTGGAAGAGACCCTTGGGATCATTGAGTCCAACCATCTGCCCCACTCTACAAAGTTCTCCCCTACACCAGATCCCCCAACGCCACATCTAATCTACTCAAACATATTCAGGGATGGCGATTCCACCACCTCCCTGGGCAGCCTGTTACAGGCTCTGACCACTCTTTCTGGGAAGAATTCCTTCCTAACGTCCAGCCTAACCCTACCCTGCTGCAGCTTGAAGCCATTCTCTCTTGTTCTATGGCTAATTATCTGTGAGAAGAGACCAGCACCAACCTCTCTACAATGCCCTTTCAAGCAGTTGTAGAGAGTAATGAGGTCTCCCCTCAGCCTCCTCTTCCGCAAACTCAACAGTCCCAGCTCCCTCAATCGTTCCTCTTAAGATTTATGCCCCAGGCCCTTCCCCAGCTCCGTGTCCCTCCTCTGCACTCACTCCAGCCCCTCCAGATCTCTCTTGTGTTGAGGTGCCCAGAACTGGACACCAGACTCAAGGGGTGGCCTCACCAGTGCCGAGTACAGGGGGACAATCACCTCCCTGCTTCTGCTGGTCACACTATTTCTTATACAAGCCAGGATGCCATTGGCCTTCACCTGGGCACACTGCTGGCTCATGTTCAGACGCTTGTCGACCAGCACCCCAAGGTCCTCTTCTGCCAGGCAGCTCCAGCCACACTGCCCCAAGCCTGTAGCGATGCATGGGGTTGGTGTGGTCCAAGTGCAGGGCCTGGCACTTGGCCTTGTTGAAGGCCATTACCATTGGCCCATCGCTCCAATTTATCCAAGTCCCTCTGCAGAGCTTCCCTGCCCTCGTGCAGATCAACACTCCCACCTAACTTAGTGTCATCTGCAAACTCACTGATGGTGCTCTCTATATCCTTGTCTAGATCATCAATAAAGATATTAAACAGCAATGGCCCCAGTACTGAGCCCTGATAAACACCACTTGTGACTGGCCACCAGCTGGATTCAACTCCATTGAGCTCTTTGGGACTGTCCTTCCAGCCAGTGTTCAATCCAGCAGATCATATGCTTATCCAGGCCATGAGCAGCCAACTTTTGTGAGGGGACAGAATGATTCATCGGAAGAGACAATTCCCCACAGAATCCAATGTTTAGCAGCCACAGAACCTCTTAGGGGTCACATTTGTCCGACTCCCAGTGCGTGCACAAACCATTGCTCATTTGGTTTTGTTCCTCATCTAAATATCCTTCGGTTAAAACAATGTAGTTTTATTGAAACTGAAGTTCTTAAAAAAAAAATTTAAAAATGTTCTTTTCTGTCAATTGCCATTAAGAAGTTCCAACATGACATGATCTTGTCTCAAATTCTCTATCAGTTTCATTTCTCATCAATTTCATTTCAGAATGTTAGTTTCCCTTCTGTTGTACAGCTTTGGCGGGGTCTTCTTTTTCCATTTTATGACAAGGGCATTATAGCATGGAACACGCATTACTATAACTGAAGTTCTATCATAACAAAACATAAGAGTTGGAACAGTCTTACTCCTGATTGACTTAAAATATCAGGGACAACAGATACCAAATGCGTTTTCTCTAGAATGAAACATCTCCTGTTGGTTCCAATGAAGCGAGCTGAAGCAAGCTGACACAGATCGAAACATTACCTACGTGGGAACTGTCAAACCATTTCATTACAAACTAGATGGGAAGCACTTTGAAACACAGGAAAAAACTGATGTTTCGTTCAACAAGCCAAATCCCAGCCATCCTTAAGAAAAACATCATTGCTGTTTAACTGGTTGTCACAGTATACCATTAGCAGTGAAGCCTGTTCTTCACCATTAACACTGTGTCAAAAAATGATGGTAAGACAAAACAAAGATAAGAGTAAATGTAAAGTATCGGAGTTCCAAAGTGAAAATTCTTCTTGTCTATTTTATAGACGTGCTTTCGCCTGGAAAGTTAAGGTATTTGGAAACAACAGCACATTTGCCTTCCTGGCCCAGTCGATGAGGCATTGTGGCTGGAGGAGTAACAGAGGGTGTCCCCCCCAGCCATCAACCAGGGCACAGCAGAGATGTAGTGGCACTTTAGGGAATTTCTACCATCTCCAGCATAAAATATTCTTACCCACTGACCTATCTTAACAAAGCAATACACCAAATAATCTCTGGAAAAGCATCCAGCGAGGACCACATCCCGGATCACAGACAGAAGAAAATAGGTTGTGGAAACTGATTCAAAAAGCTAAAGGCTGTGTAAATGAGCAAGGCATGCATTTAGGAATTAAAATAAAAACCAGGTCAAGTTATATGTTGCTGTAGAGTTTGTAAGGAGCCTAAATAACAACAAAAAATAATCTAAGTCAAATTAGTAATAAGCCAATGACCGGAGAAGAGCTCCTCCATTACTCAGTGGAGCTGTTGCCGACCGTCATTGCAGAGGGTAATGCTTCACTACTAAAAATGATGGATTCATTTGTATAGCTATTTCAATTTTTATTTGTGACAAAAAGTAAGAATTTGGACTACAAGGGGGAAGCAATAGTCCGGAAGATATTTATATAAATTACTGTTTTCAAATCAGCTGGGTCTGCTGAGATTCACTGCCAGGTACTCAGAAGCAGTAGAGGCAATCTGAAGACTGTTAGCGCTTATCTTTGAAAACTCAGGGACTGTGGTGAGTCCCAGAAGAGCAAAGAACAGCAAACATAGCAGGGAATTACAGGCCAGTCAGCTTAACTTCAATTCCCAGAAAAAATATTGCAACAAATCATCAAATAAACACTTTCTAAGCCCCTAAGAGATAACAAGGCAGTGAGGAACAGCCAACACAGATTCGTCAAGAACAAATATCAAGCCAGTCTCCTATTTTTCTGAAGCAGGACTCACAGAGAGGGAAAGGTGTTTGCTGTTGTATACAACGGTCTCAGGAAGGCCTTTGACATTGTCTTACATGATGTTGCCGTAGCAAGCTACAGAAGTACCATTAGGTAAGTTTGTTATGGTGGTAATGCACCAGGTGGAAAACATACTTGGAAAGCAGCTTTCAATGGCTTATCATCAAACTGGGGGAATAGACCTGTAAGCACTGGGTGTGGATATGCCACGGGCCACTATTATCCCCTATTTTCACTCTCTGACCTGGGCAAACGAGTAAGTTTGAAGACAACATCAGCTTGCAAGCAAACAGGAGTCAATGGGTGCCTGGACCAGTCTTGACAAATGAGATAAATACTCCACAGGAAAAGCAGGCTGTGGTCAACGAGAACCTGTGCAGAGACTTGTGGTTAGGTAGGAAAGATCCAGCACATGGCCACTGGCCAACAAACATCCTAAGCCAAAGCAGCGCCAACAGCAAGAAAAGCAAGCCATGGGGCAACGGTGAGGATTTCTAGCACCTGCAGCCTGCCTGTGGGGCATTGCCTTGTGGAAAGAACATGGATGGATTGGGAAACCAAGAAAGGGCAGCTGAGGAAAAATTAAGAACCTGGGATTCACTTTAAAGAGACACTGCAGAGGGAAAAGAGCAGAAATCCTCAAATTAGAGCCATGCAGCCTTGCAAAGGGAGAGAGACAGATCAGCCTCCATATCTGCTATGGATAAAGCGATAACAAATACACATTAATTGCAGCAATGTACATTTAGAGTCAACACCAAAAGAAATTGTTGATTTTGAAGGTCAATGAAGCACTAGAATTGACTGTCTGGAAAGTTTAACAAACATCCATCACTGAAGTTTTGAGGAAAGGTCAGGCAAATGAATGCAGAGGATGATATCACTCGGTAGGCAGGTGGAGCCATCCTCAGCACCTCTTCCCTGCACCCAGCTGCCTGCTTGGCTGCCTGGAGGATGCTCTTGGTCTTATTCTTTATCAGTTTTTATTTTCCTTTAAGAAAAAAAAAATCTTGTAAGGAAGAACTACACTCATCACTATTAGTGACTCATGAAAATACTACTTCTGTGATCAGGATGACTAATTCTCCACGATGTTCTCTGCTGTATGGAGATATTCATTCTGGTGTCCAATGAAGATGGTACTAAATGGAAAATAAAATACACTTCCATAACAGTCACTGTAAGCTGAGTCCATTTAAAAAGAAAAAGAGAATATAGACATTTTCCACCACCACAGACCCCCATGCTCCCCCCCCCAAAAAAAAAAAAAAAACCCAAAAAAAATATATCTTTGGGCCAATAATAAGGTACTTGTCATTTTCATGCAGAGCCAAAGCTGCCAATTTTCGCTTCACATTGATTTCTCTAAAATATCACCTAGAGATTGTGAGCTCAGATGAATAAAAAAGGATGTTGATACAACACAGGAGCCAGGAGCACTTATACAGCTGGGTTAGCCAAGGAGGGAGAGTGCATGAATCACCTCTCCATGGAAAATTAAAAGGAGCAGAGAAAGAGTAAGGAAAGAAATCATGATCCTTCTGTTCCTCTGGACAACAGCAGGATCCAGCCCACCCTGAACAAACATGGACACAGAGCCTTCCCAATGGCACAGCGCTGCAAATCCTCGGGATCAAAGGCATAAACCCATCACCCACTTGTGTCAGGCCAGGAATAAATTCCCCCCATGAGGAAATATTAATCAGCTGGCTGGATGCACTGAGCACTGCACTCAGACACAGCCTCTGAGAACAGCATGGCCAGGAAGAGCATGCAAAATTAAGCTCAATTAATACAGGGGGGGTGGGGGGTTGTTGTGTTTTTATTTTTTAATCACCCAGTCAGCTGCCAGGACAGAGCTTTTTGCCTGTATTCCAGGACTTCATAACGCATCCGCTCCTCACCCCAGACCCCACAACAAGTCCGTTTCCTTAAAATCATATTTTTCCCTCAGCCAGGACTCCCAGAGATGCTGGTAAAGCAGAGATGATGGCATCCTGAGCTAGTAGGAAATCCCTAAATAGAAATCCCAAGAAAATTGTAACTACCTCTTCATTTCACCTTTTTTTGTCCCAAAACAAAGACAGAGCCCCAGCAGGAGGGCACAGCCTGAAGCAAACACACAAAAAAAGGATCAATATATTTTGGCCCAGTATAGGACTGGGGCTGTCAAACCCTTCCTTTCTGCTGATACTCACCAGTGAGCTGCACACCCTGGGAAACACAGGCCATACCTTCATATTGCATTGCCAAAGGTCCTCAGATCTCTTACCTGCATTAGCAGAACACCCTTCATTTGTGACTTTGGAACAAGTATCACCCTGAAAACAAAATTTTAGCTGAGTAACTGCTAATACAGAGCAAGTATTTGGGTTTTCTCCATATGTCCACCATCAGTGTCCTGTATCTGACCCAAACTGATAGCAAATCTAGAGTTTTGGTCCATATCTCTACTTTCTTCTATTTAATTTATATTTCATATTTCTCTCCCCAACCTTTCCAACCCCTCCAATAGAAAGCTCTATATTCAGCAGGTCACTAATTCCAGGCACTAATTCCAGGCACATGCAGTTGATTTTTTTCTCTCCCCATGCTAAAAACAATCCAGTTGCTCTCAGCCACCCTGTCCCACTCTCAACCAACTGTCCCAGCTTCCCTGCTGGAACGCACAGGCTCCAACAGCTGAGATAAGGCTGAAACCTGGCTCATGCAAACACAAACCAGATGTAAAATGCAACCTGGAAGACAAGGCAGGGAGGAATTCAGATTTGCAGCATTTTATGCCTACTTTGCACAGGTGTAAATGGCTCCGTAAGGGCAAACCAGAGGGGACTCCAGCCCAGAGAAGGAGATTACTCAGCAGATGAGGTTTATCTCCATTCCCCCATAGCTTACCAAGCTCCTCTTTTAATGATCACCTACAGCGTGCACGGGGTAGAATTTAGACTCCTGTTGGCTGCATTGCATATGAAAAATTTAAATATACAGAACATTATATCATTATATTTTAAATAGTACAATCTTGCCCCACGTTTGTTATTTTAAAATCTATAGCCCTGGTTTAAAAACAAGGAAAATATGAAATAAAGTTAAAATCTACCGTGCTTCGCCATTACACCATTTTTAATTACAAAGAACACTACACCAAATTGGCAATATTTTTCATATATTGTCACAAGTCCCTAAATTATTGATTTGAGACACATTTTGTTAAACATATAATTTCATGAGAACCAAATTCTGAGATTATAATTTTACTAGAATTAAACTATTAAGGCAGAAGGAGGAGCTTCCAGAATCAGTTCTTGAAAAGGGAGGGAGGTGCATGAGAGCAAGACCAATCTTGCACTTCTCATGATGTTTTAGACAGTGATGACTAAAAGATCCCAGCTCCTTTACTGTGGGAAAGAGAGGAGATGGGAGGACAGACATCATCCTTGTTTTTTGCCCCTGATGCTGAAGAGAGTTCTCTGGAAGAGCAGTTGGTGCTTCCTCTAATTGAGCAGGGGACCAAGGAAGGGATTTTTCTCTTTTAAGAAGAATTGCTCCTAACAGCTCTACCTGAGGCAGGCAAGTGACACTCTACATACAATCACAGAATGGTTAGAGTTGGAGGAAGGGACCTTAACGACCATGCAGTTCCAGTGTCCCTACCCTGGGCAGGGACACCTCCCACCAGACCAGGTTGCTCAAAGCCCCATCCAGCCTGGCCTTGAACCTCTCCAGGGATGGGGCAGCCACAGCTTCTCTGGGCAACCTGTTCCAGTGTCTCACCCTCACAGTAATGAATTTCTTTCTGGTATCTGATCTAAATATCCCCTGTTCCTCTTACATCCATGGAGCATTAGGAAGCCCAACACACCCCTTCTCACTTGAGCACCTTTGGCCTCCCAGCCCTCCAGCAAGACTGATCAGTGCTGTACCAACTTCTGACATAGGAAACCTGTGCACACAGACATCAATTGAGAAGCCTCAGGTGATGCAGGGAGCAAAAAGCAGATGAAGAATCAAGGAGGGCATCCCCAAACCACTTGGATACAAGAACCACATAAAAAGTGCTGGAGCAGCTCTTTGCGCCTTTCTTCCTTCCAGTTATGTACCTACATAGAACATTCTGGCCAAACACAACCTGACGAGCACGACAGAAGAAGGACATACAGAAAGAGCAAGATTGAAGCCAGGTGGAGCAGCTGAGACTCAAACCCAGATGGATGATCCCATCTCGGTGACTCAGGCCTTCAGCGCAACACCCTTGATAAAAAGCTGCGAGAGACACCAGTGCTGCTCTTCCACACTGGCTTTTCCCTGCTGGTTGTGTTTAGATTACTGAATGGACTAGGTGTGCTGGGAACAGTTATTTTTCCTCCACAACTAAAGCTTGAACAAGATGCCCCAGGGAGTAATTTTTGGAAGCAGCTGCAATGTTTATTATTGGTGTGGGCAGGCTTTTACTCCTCTAGCAGCAATCTATCATGCCCAATTTCATAAGTTGCTATTTCTCACTGTTTTCCCTCAGAAGGGCTGGAAACCCTTCTTTTCTGTCCTGGAACTGGGGGAAACATGGCAGTTTAGCATGTAGTTTGGGGCTACAAAGATGAGGGGCCTAGAACATGTCTCTGATGAGGAAAGGCTGAGGGACTTGGGTCTTTTTAGTTTGGAGAAGAAAAGGCTGAGGGGGAATCTGATCAACACCTATAAATACTTCAAGGGTGGGTGTCAAGAAGGACCAGTCTTTTTTCAGTGGTGCCCAGTGACAGGACAAGAGGGAACGGGCACAGACTTGAACATAAGAATTTCCACCTAAACGTAAGGAGGAGCTTCTTCACTGTGAGGGTGGCAGAGCCCTGGCAGAGGCTGCCCAGAGAGGTGGTGGAGTCTTTCTCTGGAGACATTCAAAACCCACCTGGACACATTCCTGTGCAACCTGCTCTGGGTGGACCTGCTTTGGCAGGGGGGTGGACTAGATATCTCCAGAGGTCCCTTCCAACCCCATAGCATTCTGTTACTCAATTCTTGATACCAGACACCACAGCAGCCTTCCTGGGGGTCTATCCCCTGCTGACTGACAGAGAGACGCTGTGACCAAGCCATTGGTTTGCACTGATAATGGAAAGGTCTTCTATTCCTTCCCTAGCAGGGATTGGTTGTTTTACATAAAAGCATTTTAAATCAGCAAGCATCACTGGTCCTAATCCTATTTCTGTTTGTACTTTTGAGCCACTCTTGAGCACAAAGGGTTCATTCTCATTGGTGGGAAATCATTAAAACATGAACCGCAGTTAAATTTAGCCTTTACATTCAATTCAATGCTTCATCTGTATGCATTTAAGAAAATACAGATACCTGTGTTCATTCAGAGTCTGAATTTTTCCAATTTTTTGCCATGTTAAGAATCCTAAGTGATGCCTTCACAGTTTACTAAATGTTAGTTTATTTTTTGCTTGTGTTAAACTGTGCTTGGACAGCCACCGGAATGGAATGAAAATGCACACATCAGCATTTCAAATAGCTTTCTACCAATTACAAGTTCCTCATGTGTGCTAAGTAATAAAAATATTTTTATTAATTTAGATCTTGCACTTAGATCTGATTTACTATACAACAGAAGAAGTATATTCAGTCAATAAAATTGAACTGATTGTTTCTAATAGCTGAGGCCAAAACATTCAAGGTGCTAGCTATTATCTTCTGATGCCTGATTTTTATTCAGAGATTGCAGAAGGAAAGCTGCTTTGGTTTTATTGTTTGGGGAGAGTTTGAAGTGGGTTTTTTTTTTCCAAAATTTGAATGAATTGAGTTTTAGTACTAGATAAAACTGTTATAAAAAAATTATTCTTTCTCTAACTCCCGAAGACATCTACTATTAAATTGGAAGCAGCCCTTCAGCAAGGTTCATGGCAGGTGCTTAGCCAGGTTACACCTATCCTTTAAGGGTTCTGATGTATCAAAAGACTTCAGCAGCAAACACATTGCTTTAGCATTTTCATTTAAGTTATTTAAGTATATTCAATTAAGATCTTAATATAGATGGTCAGAATTCCACACTTAAAAATAGATGACTTTAAAGTAACCGGATTTTTTTAAAATAGAAAATTATCTGCCACATCTCCTATAAAGGCTCCTTCGCAGACAGAACATAAATCACAGCTCTCAGGAAAAGAAAATTAACATCCGCAGCTGGACATGGTGAATGTTCATCCACCACATCAGCCAGGGCAGCTGCACCTGAGCCAAGAGCACGCACAGGTGCAAAAGCTCCTGAAATTCCAACATACTAAAATTAGAGATACAGTTCCACCCCCTGCACAGTCCAACACTGCCTTAGAATCATAGAATCATTTAGGTTGGAAAAGACCCTTGGGATCATCAAGTCCAACCATCAGCCCTACTCTACAAGTTCTCCCCTACACCAGANTGATTTTGCTTTATGCAAGCCAGGATGCCCTTGGCCTTCTTGGCCACCTGGGCACACTGCTGGCTCATGTTCAGCCACCTGTCGACCAGCACCCCCAGGACCTTTTCTGCCAGGCAGCTCCAGCCACACTGCCCCAAGCCTGTAGCCATGCATGGGGTTGGTGTGGCCCAAGTGCAGGACCCGGCACTTGGCCTCGTTGAAGGCCATTCCATTAACATTGGCCCATCTTTCCAGTCTATCCAAGTCCCTCTGTAGAGCATCCCTGCCCTCAAGCAGATCAACACTCCCACCCAACTTAGTGTCATCTGCCTTCATTTCCACACACTTTGTTTCTCCTACATCCCACAAAATAATCTTGTCATGTCTTTCCAAACTGTGGGTGGGGATTAGAGAGACTCCATTTCCATTGCAGCAGGACCACCCCATGCTTGCCCATTGCTGGATGCCCATCTCTGGAGCACACAGACAGGGGAAGACAACACACACCCCCTGGGGTGACAGTCCTGTGCTTCAAAATCTGTACAAAGGAAGTCATAGCATCTCTTGGACATGATAAGGAGCAAGAGCTTTCCTTTATTCCAAAAAACCAACACTATTTGGTGCATTATTGCAGCCTTGGACTAGAAAGAATGACAAATCACTACTTTTTTATCTGCACAATCCCAAGTTTTTTTTTCTCCAGAGATCTCCAAGTCAGCTGAACCACCCACTAAAATCCAATTTTCCAGAGCAGTGGAAGCCAACAGACAGCCCATTCAGACAACAAGGCCTGTTCTGCACCTCGCTTCTGTTATTACTCCTGTCTGCTGCTGCCTTTAAGCAACGGTATTAAACTCCAATTACCTTTTTGCCAGATCATTGAGATCTACCTGAGAAATAATTTGCACACACATGAAGGTATTTTAACTGCTACAAAATAGTAGGAAACAAGTTTCATTGAAGGAAGAAGTCTTCCTTTAGACCTTGTTCCAGAAGCAACTGAAAACGCCAGTGCACAGTCCTGGATATGTGAAGGCTGACTTCAGGAATCAATGCTGATATTGTCTCCAAAGAGAAAATAAAGCAGACAGGGCAGCAAATTAATTTGGACACAAGTAATTAGTTGGTGTTACAGAGAACAGCACTAATAAGTAAAGCAGGGGTGGCTGGGAGCTCCAGAAGAGCCTACAAGCAGGACAGCCACAGTGTGGGACAGCCTGGGACCACCTGAATGCCCAAAAGGGCCCTTATAAAGCAAATTTGTTGGTGATCCAGCCTGTACACATCCTCACAAGTGCAATCTAGTACCTCAGATGTGTAGAGAGGCAAACTCTTCCAAGGGGCAAAGTAGGGTATGTTGGGAAAAAAAGCATGAGAAATGAGATGCATGGAGGAGATGGTATGTGAGATGCAAAACATGAGCAGTAGATGCAAAATACAGAGAGATGGGGGAGTGGTGTCCCAGCCAGTGCTTTTTCTTTGCCATGTGGCTATACAGAAAGTGCATGCACCCCCACCTACAAAACAACACCAAACTGCAGTTCTGGCTGCCCCCCTGTGGTGATGCACCAATGTTAGTGTCACCTACTTTGGGGACCAGCTTTGCCTGGAGCTAAAAATTAATTTATGGTGAGTTCAGTGTCCCCTGCCCTACAGCTTATTCATCCCCTGTGCCCATGCCAGTGTGAGGAAGCCCTCTGAGCTTGGCATACAGATAGGGAAAAAGCTCCAGTACCTCCAACACAGCTTGAATGTTGTACTCTGCTCAGGATCACTGAACTTCACCAGGGAAAGCAAGCTCCACCACACACGAGAGGACACCAGAGCTCTGCACCCTGATGGCCATGCACTGGACACACCGTTGCACCAATGGCATGAAGATGGTGCAACCATCCTGATCATCACCATAAATGGATGCTACACAGCACGGGGATGAGGAAAGATCACCTCAATTCACACAGGTAGACAGGAAATAATGGAGAAACTCCTCAAAATGCTGGGCACACCTTCAAAGAACTGGACAGGAGGCACAGAGCCATTTGGTGGGAAACATAAGCCAGCCCTTACATGAGACACATTTTTCATGGCCTTGCCCATTCTGGATATTTCTAACCTCAAGCACCTGTAAAGAGTGGATTCCCCTCTTCTTCCACCAGCTGCAGTTTGGCCCCGCTGAACACAGGAGCAGCTCGGGTTGAGCAGAGGAGGAGAGGAGTCACTCCCTTACTCCCTGAGTGACCAAGCATAACCCTAGAAAGAAAGAAGAATCTGCATCCTCTTTGAGATGGGAGAAACAAAACACCCTGCAAAGCAACAAAGTGCAGTTTGGAAATGAACAAGTAAGCAGCAAGAGGAGGAATTTATCTTAGAAGATGCTCTCGTTTTAATCCATCAAACAGGGAACTCACCTTCTGCCCCCAGCATCAGAGATCACCTATCTTGGGTGGACAACACAGAAAACATCAATAAATGGGTGTTCCCAAATGGTTTGTTTGGAACTGGCTGGTTGATTCCATCTCAAGTATTTACCACCCCCTCCTGTGCAGATGAGAAGCGAGATGTAGAAATCCTCAGATTAAAGAAACGAAAACAAGAAAACCTCCAGTTCTGTAGGGAGAACAGCCAAGTTAGTTTTTTGAGGAGGATTATACCAAAGGAAGCAGGGCAGCCAACTAATAATGTTGCCTCTCAGATATAGGAAGAGTTTCACTCTTGATGTGCACTATTATCTCTATTCGGTCTACGTTCCACAGCTGCCAACACCTCACATGCTGTTTAACACTCACATCACTGGCTCAATTTTAGAGACCATCAACTGAACATGCCACATTCCTTTTATACAGCTCCAGGTCTCCATCTTCCCCCCCCGCCAAAAGGAGGTGAGGGGTGTTGAGGGTTAGGGCAGACTGAGGAAGGGGTGCTCTCTGGTTGGTTTTCACAAGGGAGTTCACTCAGGTTCCCATCTCCAAAATGAAATAATAGCTGCCAGAGAAAAGCACAGAAGTACATATGGGCTTTGGGGTTTTTTTTTCCTCCCCTCCAAAGACTAAATAATGGTTTGTGGAGCATTTTCTATCTTCTGAACTTGCCCACATCTACCACCTTCAGAGCAAGGACGGCATCCCCAACCAGCACCCCCAACCGCCCACACCAGCAGCAAGGCCAGAGATGAACAAGTTCTCAACCTGTTCATAGAGGATGGGCTGCAGCCGAGGTCCCACCCTGCTCTGTACCTTATGGACACCCAGTGATGGCACAGCACTGGACTATTTATGACAAGTCTTATGCAGATATCAAGTCTTTCTCATGCAAGTGCTACCCAACCACGATTTAGGAGCTCTTCCAGGCTGTGAAAGACTCATCCTGGGGACACATAGGTAAGAGCTGCTCCCCCAGCAGCTGTGACTGAGGCCAGTTGCTGGAGAAAACATTCATTAAAGGAAGCACTGATCCTTCTGAAGCTTACAGGATAAATTGTTCCCATTTCTGGGCAGGTTAACAAGATGTCTCCTGCACCTGAGTGTCAAACAAAGGCTTTGATTGCTGCTCCCCCTAAAGGGACACCTCCCATTAATCAACTGTATGCCTGAACCACTGCTACATTTCGATAACAGGAGTACAACAGCCTCCATACATCTAAACACAAGGCTTCTGCATGCAGAGTCATTTCAGCAACCCTCCTGAGAGCTGTGTGACTCCTGGACCCATTTCCTCACTCCCCCATGTACAGAAGAGGACATGCACAAGCAGCATTTAACTCCACTGGCAGAAACAGAGAAGTATGTTTGTCTCCTCCCACTTGCAAGTAACCCACACAACATGCCCAAGGCAGCTTCATCCAGCAGCAGGGGCTCTGCTCCTGGCCCCATTCTGTGAACGGAACGCATTAATGCGGCAAGGGGAACCCAGCATAAGGCAGCTCTCCTGGAAAGCAGGGTAAGGAACCAACCTGGGACCTCCACAGCACATACAGGAAGAAATTGTAAGCACTTCAGCTTGAAATCTGAGGCAAAACCATAGTATTTCCATGCCTAGCTGCCAGCTGGAGGTGGGGGCTTTAGCTGCTTTGATGCTGAAGTTCTCTCCATGAGAGAGTCCTGCGCTAAAACTGAGCTCTGGCTTCATAACACCCCGTGGCTGGGGGCAAACCAGGCACAACTTGTCCCCATCCCCTCCTGCTTTCCACACCAGCCATAGCTCACCCCTCCCTCAGGGTGGGACACCCAAATGATGTCAGTGAGGTGACAATATTAATTGTTTCATGAGTGGCAGGGTTTTGGATGGGGTTTTTTTTTTAAGCCACAAAAACATAAGGAGGGGCACAGAGCAGGTGATACGAGCTTTAAAAAAAATCAGTAAAATGCCAACAAATACTTCATATCCGCCAATACAGTGAGTGTCAACAACCCTTCCCCAGATCCTGATGTCTTAATCCTGCACCAGCAGCGTTCAGACTTTTCTCAGCATGCCCAGGAGCTGGTATTTAGACACCAAAAGGAAGTTTGCCGTGGCAAATCCGCAAGAAAGCCAGGACTTGAAACCCCGCCAGGGTCATGACCGACGCAAAAATAGATGAGACACAATCCCTACAAGGGAGGGAGCCAGAATACCAAGTCCCTGAACACCCTCGCTCAATGAAGCTTTCACCAGGCTACAGGGCATTACACAAGAAAAATAGATGACTGTTACTTGCTGTATAAACCGATTGCAGTTGCTTTCGTTACACAGGCTTGTGTCTCTATTCAGCTGTAACCCGTTAAATGCAAATAAAAGAGAAGTTCAGTTGCAGTGATCTGTGTGGCACATGGTTAAGGGGAAGCCCGTGCTGATTAGGGGCTCACAGAACCATTTCCCAGGAAAGGAGCCAGAACTCCCAAACAGCCTCCTTTGCAAATTGCTAACTGCCTCTGCAAAGCTCACCAGGCTTTCCCCCTGCTCTTTCCCTTTGTTTTTGGAACTGGAATCAGAAGTCGTGTGAATAATTACCTCCCACATTAGCAAGCATGCCACAGAGCCAGTGCTGGCCAGTGTCCTGTGTCCATCCCGTCTCCCGCTCCCCCCTCCCCTTATCTGCGGCTGACAAATTAAACAAGAAACACAGAATATTAGCAGTAGCCTTTTAAAACACGCTGAACAGAGCTGTTTTGCAACACTTCCAGCATTGATTAATGAGGTTAAGGTAAAAAATCCTAAGAAGCTAACAGAACAGTGCTCAGAAGCATGAAGGTGCAACAGACCTGGAGGAAGAGGGTCCGAGACAGGGATTAATCAGAGCATCATAGAATTGCCAAGGTCGGAAGGAACCTTTCAGATTATCTAGTCCAACCATCAACCTAACTCTGATTAAAAGCACCACTCAACCACATCTCTAAGCACTATATCTGCCTGTCTTTTAAATACCACCGGGAATGGTGATCTCTGCCACAAAGGCACAAAATCTTGTAAACTGGTCTCGGGGCACCCATAGCAAGTGCCTGGAAAGCAGTGGTCCTCAGCTACTTTTCATAGCAAGGCAAAATTTGGGTAATTTTAAGCATTTCTGGCCATTGCTGCTACCCATAGCAGGTCTTATTAAGGCTGGGCAGTATTTTTGGACTGCTACTGGTGGAGGTGGAAGTTGGAGAGCAAAGATATTAAGATAACTGCTACAGAAAACTTCACTATTGGTGCAGGAGGGCATCCTCCCATCCAGGAGGCCCATCAGCAGGCAGTGCCAGCCCTCACCTTTTCCCTGCCCTCCCCTGCTAACAGCTAACACCCTCAGCTGGCTGAACCCCTCCAGTTCAGCAGTATGTGAAAACAGAACAGGAAAACAAAAGACTTGCAAATGCATCTGCATCTCTTCGCTGCATTTTGTGCTCGCGCTCTGTCCTGTGGCTATTTTTAATTATAATTCACTCCAAAAATAATTTCCAAGATTGATTTATCTGCTGCACAGTGCCCTGAGTACCCAGCCCGGGCTTTGTTGTAGAGCAGGGACAGCTGGCCCCAGAGCTCATCAGCTCTGCTCCGCCTGGCTCCGTCTGTGGGGCCGGATACCCGCCACCCCCACGCTGATACGACTCCTTTTAAATCCAATGATTCAAAGGAAACTTTGGCTTTGCCACGAATCTCACTGCAGCACAGAGGATGCAGCAACAGAAGCAAAAAATCATCCCTTGTTATTTTATTTGCAGTTCAAGGATCTGCATATCTGTCAGAAGGCTTTTCCCTCTGCCCCTCTCCTCCTGCCAGCTCTTTAATCGCCAGCCTAGAACCCTTCACCCTGATGCCAAGCCAATCTGAGCAGGGAAACCATCCACGAGTTGGGCAGTCTGAGAGTCTCGTGGCTTGTTCAAAGCCACACTAGCAGGTGACATCTCCCCATGCTTCACCGCCACCCCTCTCCTCCACCTCCCCATCAAAGGGGAGAAGAAAAACCTCCTGCCATTCACTAGCAGGGCACCCGGCCCAGGCACGGAGAGAGTGGCTGAGGCCCCCAGCTGCCCCCCCATGGCTGGATTGGCTCTGTCTGAGAACAAAGAGAGAACACAAGATTTTTAGATTCGGGAGCAATCTCCACTTTTAGACTTCAGCTTCTCAGCTCCAACAGAATAAGAATACTGCCATGCTCCATAATTATTTTTTTATCTTAATTTTCCAGATTAATATAGAATCAGGGAGATTTGCTTTCAAATGCTAATTTTATCTCCTTTTTTTTTTTTTATGAAAGTACAATCCTCTGAGCTGGCTGGCTCTGTCTGTTTGAAGACTTTGTTTTAAAATTAAACTTCCTTTCGTATAGATTTCCACAGCTACAAAGTTCCCATGGCTTAGGTGAGCCAAAAGCAAAGATGACCCCTAAGACCCGTAGCAAACTAAAGTTGGGTTTTACTTCATGTGTCCAGAGAGACAAGAAATAGCCTGGAACTAAGCTCAGGGAATGGAAGGCAGGACTAAAAAAATAAACAACACAAGTGCACCGGGGAAGGCATCTCCTGCATAGCTCATCTGCCCTCAAGCATCAGCTCAGCAAGAAGAGCTGCACGTAGATGGGGCCAGCAGTGAAGCCCACACACTGCAGCAGCTAAAACCAAACAGGCTGGGGCAAAAAGAAAGCATTTGAGGAGTCTCAGGCATCCCAGCTTATTTTTCCATTTTACCCAATAACAAAGGAATTACTTGGAAGGGTGACCGAGGTCCCTTCCGCACTGCAGAACCCTCACCGCACAAGTCACATCCAACAACATTCTTACATTTCAACCTTCCCCTCAGTCTGCTCAAATCCTTGCAGAGGCACCTGTTGGTACTATGGTACCTTCTGCTCTGCCCAAAGAAAGGTGGTGGAAAACTAAAGCTGAACGAACTTTCAGCTTGATGGACGGAGGGTGGCCGATGGGTGGGAGCTATGTCCTGGCTTTGGGGAACTGGGCTCAGCTCTTTGGTTTGCTACACATTCTGGGCAACCTCGACCAAACTGTTTCATTTTCCTTTGTCCCCACACTGTACTGTCCTTACAGCGTAGATAATCACACTTTCCTACCTACTATGGATTTTGTGAGCATGAAGGCACAAAACCAGTGAGGAGACCACATATTCCAGCACTCAGAAACGATGTTAGACCTACAGACCCTACTAAACAGCTTCAAAAAAGCCAGGCTGTGCTGAGACCTCTCATCACAAGAGAGTCAGTTCAACAAGGACCAATGCCAGCTCCCAGAAAGCCACACCAAAATGCTGTGCCCTGTAATTAACAAAATACTGATAGCAGTGGGCAGTAAGGTACCAAAAAAAAACCCAGAACATTTAGAGTCATTTTAATATTGCTTATGCAAAGACACACAAATGGCTTAAAGAACAACCTATATAAAGCCAATAAACTAACATTTCCCCCCTTTTCCTGGTACATGCTACTCCTTGTAAACTTAGTTACGCTCAAAAAGCCTTCTCCCTCTGCTTGCCCTTCACATGCCCACTCCAGATACATTTTATTGACCAGTAAAGTGCAGCAAATCCTTTTTTGCTAGGTTTGCAGCCAGTGGATAACCAGACAAAACAAGCACGTATTTTGTTTATGTTTTTAAGAATGCAAATTGTTCACAAGGAACTGGGTGGTATTGCAGGGAATCATAGAATCCTTTGGTTGGAAGAGACCCTTGGGATCATCAAGTCCAACCATCAGCCCCACTCTACAAGTTCTCCCCTACACCACATCCCTCAACACCACATCTAATCTACTCTTAAACACAGTCAGGGAGGGTGACTCCACCACCTCCCTGGGCAGCCCATTCCACTGACTGACCACTCTCTCCGTGAAAAATTTTTTTCCTAATGTCCAGCCTAACCCTACCCTGCTGCAGCTTGCAGCCATTCCCTCTTGTGCTGTCACTCATTGCCCGTGAGAAGAACACAGTCAGGGAGGGTGACTCCACCACCTCCCTGGGCAGCCCATTCCACTGACTGACCACTCTCTCTGTGAAAAATTTTTTCCTAATGTCCAGCCTAACCCTACCCTGCTGCAGCTTGCAGCCATTCCCTCTCCTTCTATCGCTCATTGCCCGTGAGAAGAGACCAGCACCAACCTCTCTGCAATGCCCTTTCAAGCAGTTGTAGAGAGGGATGAGGTCTCCCCTCAGCCTCCTCTTCCTCAAACTCAACAGTCCCAGCTCCCTCAATCGATCCTCACATGACATCTTTCTTTTACTCTGGGGACTGATGGCACCCAGAGTCTTCTCCTTCCACGGACCCTCTGGAAGCACTGAGCAGGCTGTAATAGCAATCTATCCCATCACATCAGTAGGTTCAATAAAATAGTGCCTTCTATCTCCAAAGGGGAAGTGGGAAAAGCACCAGGGATAGGGGGTGGGGGTATTTTAGGGTTATCACACCATCGTGTGCCCCCTCCTGCCGCTGGGCAGAGGAAGGAGAAGGCATTTATTACCTGTGCAGGTCACACCGGTAAAAGCAAATGTGGATCCCAGAGCTGCCAACTTGGCATCAGACACCAGCACCACATTGACAGGAATGAGAAAGAAATAATTTCTATTTTAAAAGAAGAAACTCTCTGCTGCCATTGGTTCAGCAGAAGTCCATTGTACAGAACCTTTAATTATGAGTATGGAGCCATCATAAGCCAATTTATTTCCTTTTTTCCTACCTCCCAGTGGAGCTTTATGGGGAAGGCACATTTCTGTAAAGAACTGAGTGCATTTCAGTGACACTTGCCCCATTACATGAAATAATGCACATAGGTACACACACACCCTCACTTTATACAGCCCTGCATGGAGCCCAAAACCAACACTATAGTCAATTCAGACATCAAGGATCACTCCTAATGGAGACAACATAACGGAATTCATTTAATATTCTCTGTGGATTTGAAATAATAATATTGCCAACTAAATAAAAGGCGAGCATTCATTTGTATGTAAATCAGTTGGTTATATCAGGCCTATTTATGTCTGCTCTGCCTTCCAGCTACAAAGATTTATGACTGAACACCCACGGGACCTTTATATATCTATCCAAATTCATGCATTTTTTTCATTAACCTGTGTACTGGCATCTTGTACAACATGGCATGAAACAATAATATGGATATTTTTTTCTTGCTGTTCGGGCAAAGGAAGAAAATGTTCCTGCCAATAGCAGCAATAATAAATAAATTTTCTCTGAGGTGGTTTGTAATATACAGATGTGTATTTATAGGTATGTATAGATGTATGTAAACATGCCACAATGTACAGTCCCATGTTATTAACACATGTATGTGTCTATACAAGCCTGCAGCAAGGTTTTCTTGTCCTCCCTCTGCCTGTTCTTTTCCACCTCCCATTTCAATTCTCCCCAACCCTTCCCACCTTCTTGCAATGCCAGGCTTGTTCTTTCAGTATCTCCCTGGTGACAGGACAGAAACAGCTGCAATAAATTACTCAGTGTGCTTTTTCCATTAAATATATTTTAAAAAGTCAAAGTTTGAAAGACAGAAGTGTATTTGTATCGAGTAAGAACAACAGCCTTTATAACCCCAGGAAAATTACTGCTGGATAAAGGAGGTGGAAATCCGCAGGATATGGAAAAAACCCCACCTGCTGTTAAGACTAACAGTAGCAAAAAATTTCTTAGCTTGACCACTTGTTTGTTTCTTCTAAGTCTTATCAGTTAGGCAGACTGTATTATGTGCCTTGTTTATGTGTTCAGCCCAGCGAAGCTGTGCCACCAAAGACACTTCACATCCAAAGCCCCTGAGCCAGGGAATGAGCCCCAGCCCCACTTCGTATTTGGAGACCTCAGGCACAGCTTGGCCAGAGCATCACTAGAGGCTCTTGGGGCTGGAGAAGGGAAGGTGAAAACCCAGAGGAATCATCAGCTCTGGCTGATGGGGGACAGTAGCAGGGCATGTCAGGAGAAACCCCAGGTGCCTTTCCCCAAATGAAGCACCCATCAGCATCAGAAGTCCGTGATCTGTGCGCTGTGGCTAACACCAGGATATGCCTGAGTCACTTTAATGCCACCTCTAGAAAATGCCACTCTTCTGGCAAAACACTTATTTGAGGTGCCAGCAGAGCAGCCAGGGTCACTGCAGCAGAAAACACCCCAAGCCTCATGACTTCCCAGCTTCAGCCTAAACCTGTCTGTCCTGAGCAGCCACTTCAACCCAAGTGATGCCCATGCCTGCTGGCACCCCCCAGACACCGTGGGACCATTTCTGCCCCATTACAAGATCATTTAGGGATGGAAAAAGAGCACAGTGCATTCTCCTGCAGGCTGCTGGAAGAACCGAGAATGGCTTTAATGCAGGAAGGAACATACTGAAGCCAGGAGAGATCCACAACTCTGATCCTGTTGCCTATTGAATTAAATAAAAATTCAGCTTTTCTAGATTATTTTTTTTTAAATAACCAAAACAAAACTCCAGGAGAGTTTTATTCTCCTTTCTATTTTAGTAGGAACTGCTAATGTTTACTCTGAGGTTTGACAGGGAGGCAGGCAAGAGGCTGAGGTCTATTTTAAAGAGCAGAGCATCCAATTAAGCAAGAACATTTGTATCCCATCCATCCTCAGGCCTAGACTTTCCTCTGCCACACACGCACTAACAGGGCTATTACTGCAGCAGCACTGCCCAGTTACTGCCAGCCAAACCAGTCCCTCTGCCTTTCCAAGGCGTTACACCTCCCTGAAGCACTGCGCCTTGCCCTTTAGGTGACAGGTTTCTTCCCCACCCTCTGCCTCCCACCTCTTTCAAGACATAATTGAGCCCCTTAAGTAAGCAGTAAACACATACAGAGTCTGGGTGGAAAAGCTCAAGCATAAATCTTTGGGGCTTTACACTAGAGTTTATTCCCTTGCATCCTTGTATTTTTTATGCATAATGACACATGCTGAGGCAGAGCAATCAATCTTAAGTGGAAAGACCAGCCTTTCCAGGAGCAGCTAAGTCTGCACAGTACTTGCTCTCATGTCGAAATTTCACAGTATCCTGAATTTTTTTTCTGGAAGTGGCTCCTTGGGGTACAATTTACAGCTAGGCTTCCTCCCACACTCCTGCTACATGGGTGCAAGCTTGCTCTACAGCATCCATCCGCAGCCCAGGGCCTGCAGGGGAATTCAGAGGAGAGCCAGCACCTGGGTTTGAGAGTATAACACTCTCAGAAAATTGGGACAGGCTACTCAATTGTTCAGAAAAAGGATTTTCCCAACTCCATGGAGTCTCCTAGGACCCTAGCTCCTATACAGCTATCTGAATTAGGCTCTGACCTGCCACCCATGCCTTTGAGAAGTCTTCCTGGCATCTACAGCTGCCATCAGTTGCTTACAAGTGCTCAACTGATCTATCTATTCATGCAGCCAAGAAGCCATCACAGTCAGTCCCAGGTTTAAGAGCAGCACAGAGGAATCTCACCTTTATGCTGCCTTCGGCCAACTCTCCTCTTCCTACGGAGAAGGTTATGGTCAAACCCTTATCCAACAAACCATCTCAGAAATGATCAGCAGAACACGGCACTGCCTTTTGAGAGGTGTTTGTGTATCTTAAATTAATGAGACTATTGCCCAGAAGGTCTGGTAACACATACAAGGTGTAAAAATTAAGTACTACATATTTTCTTGATAGACTTCCTTGCTCTGCAGGCTGTCATAACTCTTTTCCCCACCCATCATGGAACATGATATTTTTGTACACTAGCTCCTGAACACTAAATTGGACCTCTAGGGGAAACTTCATCCTCAAATTTAAATATTCATTACATAGCAAGTCTGCACCTATACCCATGCTTCCCTGGGCTAGGCTGGAGATGCGGTTGAGTCAGAGATTTTTTTGCTCTGGAAAATACTACCTTGCCACTAGGACAGCCATAAAAAGAGTCAAAGAGAGTCCCAGAGTGTCAAAGCATACAGCAGGTAAGGATGATAACACACCACCCTCAGAGGGAGCTCTGTTGTCCATCCCAGGATGGCTCCCTTTCTGCCCAATCTCCCCACCAAGCAGATAGGGCTGCAACTGGGGAGTCTTTGCTTTTGTCCCTGCCTCTCTGGCCCCAACACCAGATGCAAAATAGCTGCCATATCATCTATATTTCCTGCACTTTATCCAATCACTTCCTCAGATTCCAAGCTCTTGAGCTCAGAGATGTTTTCTCTCTTTGTAGGCAGCCCAACACAAGGGGACCCCTCGCTTGCCACCCCAGGGCCAGCTTTTGCTGAGCTTTGCTGTGACAGGCAGTGACCCCCCTGGTAGGCTACGTTTGACAAAGTAGTAACCATAGGGAGCATTCACTCCCATGAGATCAAATGAGTTGGGAATGCAGTTAACAACCAGCAAACCATTCCTCACCAGGCATTCATTGCGAAAAAAGAAAACAGTGCCAAGGGTAGCACGATTTCCTACCCATCAAGAGAAGTAAGTTCTGCCTTAGAAGACACAGGGTGGTGATAGGAAGGAGCCAGCACACAAGCTCAGAGCACTCACATCCAACAAAACACAAGGTTAGCATTTTACAGGTCACACTTGCAGCCTTCTCAGCTGCTCCTCACATACCACTTACCCCTGAGACCTCATAGTAAACACGCTGCACCGTTCTCTCATGCAGCTTTGCAGGTACACACTGAAAACAGAGATTTTCATGACTAAATGGATGGAAGAGTTGCAGAACATGATGTCAGCTTGCTAAATGCCTCATCTCAGCTATACACACAATTATTCTCTCCACAAAAAAATCAAAGGCAACCCATCAATTACTGTCTTTTTTTACCCTACCTGCTTTTCTATTATTTTGTACTTTTAAAATATTGTATGTATTAACTACACAGAATTTGCAGCACACACATTGATTTTCCATTACTCTTGCCTTAACCAAATTAAAAAAAAATAAAAGACAAGCCACTTTTTTCTGCTACAAATCAAACACATGCACTTTTTAGCAGCATAACTGAGCTCTTTGTTGACCACTTGCTGGCCACCAGTGACTAACAAAAACCTATAAGCAAAAGCTCATATTATGTGAGTGTGTCTATAGAAAATACTGGAAAGACGTGTTAGAGACCAGATTTTCCAGTGCAGACACATAAGCACTGTCATCTGTATATGCCCTTTCAAGGGAAAACAAGGCTTTGGCTGGGGTGCAGGAGAATTTAAAGGCAGGGATTAGTGGGGAAGGGGCTTCCTGGGCTTTCTCCTGGGCTGTGCAAATTGGTTTCCTTGCAGTCCAGAGCCAGGTCATTGCACACACACACACACACAGAGGAAGACCTGTTCACCCAGCCATGCAGGAACAAGCCACGGCCGTCCACAATAGCCTCTCACGTTGGGTAGGAACAGGCAGCAGCATCCTCACAGTGACACTGTCACAGCAGCACATCTCCACCCTCACCAACCACTTGGAGATTTCTAGACAACAAAAAAGCTGTTAATGTAGGTTAATGCATAATTAAACACGTGATTTGCACACACAAGCAGTTTGACATATCTCCCACGAATACATAAATATGTTTAAATGGCCAGAAACAAAGGAGACAGAAGTAACGCAAAACCCTGCTGCTCCTGAAGCTTCCCACCACAGTTAATGCTGCTGCATTCCCAGAGCCACCTTGGGACACAACTGTGCCACTCTGGACAGGAGGTGCCACCAGGCAAGGGCACAGTGCAGCAGCAAGCCCTGGGGACTTGGGCCAGGCTGAACACTTTCAGTGGCCACCCAAGCACCACATGGACCGGTGAAGACTGACAGTGAGTTAAGGCTGGGTGAGGATTACATCAGCCCTCATCAAATACTTTGCCTTCTTTTTTTCTTTTAATTATGATTATTCTATGCTTTGGTTTCCTGGTGTGCACTGCGATTCCCCAGCTGAAGCACGGTGGACCAGGGCACTTTGATGGTCTGTCAGCAAGCACTGCCTGAGAAAGCCCAGCAGGGAGAGGGCTGAGGGACACTTGAGCATCTTCAGGGATGCTGCAGTGGCATTTGCTGAAGCCGGAGCAAGCCAGGGAGGCTACCTGCAGGCGCCAACCATCCCTGCTCGCACTGATGAGTCCAACAGCAGCAGGCACAGTGATTATCCTGCCACACAGAGAGCTGCAAGCACACCTTCATAAGGGCACAGGTGAATGTTAAATGCTCTCTTTCTTGCAGTCCTATTATCCCACGCCATCATTAGGATGAATGAGGATTGGGAAAAAGTCGGAGAGGGTTGTGTCTTTTTGCTCCCCTGTGTGCTGAAGATTAATTTAGAACATATTAATTACATTTGCATATGCCTGAAAGCTAGCAGAGAAGTGAGAAAGTGTCCTGAAGGTAATTGAGTACTACAATAAGAAAGTTATTTCAGCAGATTCTTCTTTCAGAGTGTGGTAAAGTAGAAGATGGGTAGAGGGCTGTGCAGGGGCACAGCTCAGAGCATCCCTCCTGGACACTGCAGCTTCTCAGGAGTGCTCTGGGCTTCTCTCCATGGGATGCAGTTGCTGCAGCAAAGGGTAATCCTCCTCCTGAGGGGCTGGCAAGGGAACACCTTCAAGGGTACTCAGAAAAAGGACCTTAATCCTCAGATGTCCTCTATCAGAACACACATGCCCTTCTGCTTTAGTGGCCAGATCAACCCAAACCACACCACCCTCATACAACTGCTCTCCTTACTACACTACTAACTGCTTCCCCTTCTCCTTCAAAGGATCCTGAGATCCTGAAAAAACTTCTGTGTACCCAGCTGAGGCTATAGCTGGGACTAGATCACATCTATGTCCCACTTCAAGCAGCTCACCTTCCTGCCCACCTCTACCTATTTTATCCTCACACCCCCACCCAACATACTCAGCCCTGAAACACTTCTCATGGAGAAGGAATATATGACTGAAGAATAAACTACATTTTGCATCTGTATCCACCAGTTGCTTGTTTCTGTATTTTAAGCAGTCATCTCACAGGTTCAGTACACCCCAAGCAGCTCTGTAGAGGGAGAGACCGTTCTGACCTCTTAACCCTGCTATGAAGTTTAGCCCTTCTCCCAACAGCCCTCCCACTAAGCAGGATCCAAGGTGAGACTTTGATGCCTTTCTCCCCTGGGAATACCCCTCAGAACTCCTCTTATTTAACCCCACTGGGTATTTCAAACACTGCAGCAAAATGAGCCAACACCTGCCACATACATCAAGTAATAGTATGTTGAAAATATATAAAGTCTAGCTCCATTCTGGGGAGTTTCTTGGGATTTTGGTTTTGGTGGGGTTTTTTTGTTAAGTGCAGGTTAAATTATAACTTCTATAGCAGCTATAATAAGGAACATAACACTTCTGCATACTGGGAAGTCTGCTGTTCTTCTTTAACTGATGAATAGCTGTTTGTATTGAGCAAGCCTCCTATGCTGGCCCTGCAGCTCAGGGAGGGGCAACGTCTCCACGAGCAATTTCAGACCCTCATCTCTGCAGAAAAGCCAGAAACACACAATCCAGCCTCTTATTCTTTAAAAGACATCTCTGTCGCGACGGATACACAACCCACAGCGTCTCATCACAAGCATCAAGAGATTAATGATATTAACAGGTTCGCAGAATTATGTTGGACGAGCCGAGATCCACCCAGCAGCATCTCTCACCCCTGTGCCAGAGGATGAAGTGTCCTGCCCACTTTGTACCCCCTCCTGCGTAAGCAAAGCTGGAACGTGTTTTTCAAGAGCAATCAGTACCTTTGGTTGAACTACTCTTCTGAAAGGTACTCTCTCAGGCTGGAGAGGAGTGAACCAGCTGCTTGCAGGAGATCCACACTCAAGTTTCATTTTCTTAACTCTGAAAACCAAAGCTAATGCCTTGTCCACCCAGAAGAGGTGGCTCAAGGAGAGGTCTCCCCAGCTCCCTGTGGGCAGAGGGAAAGGCTGGCAATGCGCCCTTCTGACCCAAGCAATGGAGCACGACCTCCTGGGACACCCAGCACCTAATTTCAGATAGAGCTTCTGGGAAAACAAAAAAAAAAAAGAGAACTGGGAGGTGAAAAGTGAGGACAGCTCTCATTTTTGTCATAATCTCACTGGTCAGAAAAAGACATTTGAAAAAAAAAAGTTGGAGTCCCTGCTCTCAACTCCTCCAAAAAACTGACAGCCCTGGAGCTTTAGTCCTGTTAGCTTTCAATGAAATGCCCCCAAAACCCCAGGTATCCCATCAGGCAGTTCAGCAGGGTGTCTGGAACTGCTAAAACCAACCTACAGCATTTTGTTTGGTTTTTGTTGTTTTTTTTAATACTAAAATCTGCTCTGCAACAGCTAGCCCAGCGCAGCATTAAAGCACAGCTATTGGATTATGCACTGCATGCCAGCCTCCTCTCCCGCTTCAGGGCTGCCATTATAGTCCGTGGAGCCACTTTTGGGGCATGATGGTGGCTGAGCAGGGCTGCCCACCATGGGCAACCAGTCAGGCTGGCACCAGACCCCCTCCCATCCTCAAAAATAAGCCCAGGTGCCTGAGAAAGGGGCCTTCACATCACTGCACAATTTCTGTGAGAGGTGGAAACCAGTGGTTTAGGTAGATTTTCTGTAAGTGTTCAGCAAAGTAGGGAACACTTTGGAAGGAAAGAATTAACTCCTCCTTGCCCACCATGTGAGGAGCCGGCTCTTCAGGCAGAAACAAGCTTGTGCTCTGTAACTGCTTAGTCCTTCCTTAAGCTGTTCCCATTTTCAAAAACTGTCTTTAATTTTGTACAAAAGAAAAAGTGCAAGTTCTCCCCCATTTTTTGACCTACATTCAATTATCAAATTGCAACTAAAAATAGAACAAACTATGCAGAAATGTTATAAACCATTTGCGCACTTTCTCTTTTTTCCCCAGCTATTTTAAGGCTGTTCCAGCACTTTTCAAAGCTATGGGTAAAACAGATGAGGGCTCTGTGGTGGAGGACAGCATTGTCCTCACATCAGTGGTGCCACTGATGGTCCAGAACACAGCTGCTTCCCGAGCTCAGAGGCTGGTCCCCAGCAAGAAGCAGATCAATGTGACTTCTGCTCATATCCCTGAGACAGGCTTCAGGTGAATGCCTGCAGTTTGGAATTGCTCAGGTTCAGTTTAGATGGTGGCCCTGATTCTCTCCAGGCTCAGCCTAGGCAGAAACTATTCTCCACACCTTGCCTCCATCAGGAGCAGAAGTCTGTTTTCATCTCTGTGCTCACTCATGGCAACCTTGAGCAAGCATCACTTCCCTCGCATTATTTCCTTTGGTGGCTCAGAGCTTCCACAGCAAGCAATGAGAGGTGGACAAAGCAGCTCTCAGCCCCAACAACTTAACTTCATCTCCAGCCACAGCCTAGACGCCTCTTGAGCTCTTCATGATGAACACTTTCCAACATGGAAACAAGCATAACACAAGCTCTTCCCCACACTTCACTGCTCCTTAGGAGCATTTGCCCATATTTTAGATGAAGGAGGAACTTTTTCTGGTGCCTGCCCAGCTCTTGGAAGCCAACTGACAGTACATTTGCAGCCCATGAACAGTTCAGCTTGTAAACTGTTTTCTGACAGCAGAAACTCGCATTATTTCCACACAGAAAATTAGCATTCTTTGAAGGGCAGAAACAGAATGACCACTTGACCTTGCTCAGAGAAGCAAAACCAGAGATTATTTGGCCACGATGGCTAGACAGAAACTACCGAAGAAGCAGGTAAAAAAAGAAGTGCTTTGCATGGAGAAACTACAGAATTACTTTTGAGTGAGACAGCTGCTGAGCTGAGGCAGAGGATTTCTGGGTGGCCCATTACTGGTCTCCCAGCTCCTCACACCTCTTGAACTTTTGCAGTTGGTTTTGCAGCTGGTGGCAGGGCACAGGATGAGGATCTCAGCCTGCCCCAGGGCCTGGAGGAGCCAGAAAGCCTGGAATGATCTTACACTTGCACTGCAGCAAATTGTTATTACAAATGTGCAGCTGGGACCTACCTTTTCCTTTGGTTTCAATCACCTGGCTGCTATTCCCAGCTCTTCATCTTCCTTGAAAGCTCCGGGCTGTTCCAGAGGAGCAGAGAGAACCTGCCAACCTGCTGCCTCTGTGGAAAGGGATTTGCACTGCCATTAAGCACAGCTGCTTCAGCCAGTCTTGAGGCTGGATAAAGTACCGGTCTGCACCTCGGTGAGTCCATCAAAACCACAAATTCCACCAAAAAGCAACTCAGCAACCCAGTTAACAACAGCAGCGTCTCACCTGAAGGTCTAAACTTGTGTTCCAGAGTGACAGTGTTGTGGTTTGGCCTCCGATGGCAACAAAGAACCACGAGGCAGGTGCTTGCTCTTGAGCCACCCACAGTCAGGAGGGCAAAATGGGAAGAAAAAAGCAAAACTCGAGGGTTGGGACAAAGGCAATTCAACAGAACAACAAAACAGTAACACGGATAAAGAAATATAAAACCACGACTACAATGCCGACCGCTCCCCGGCTGCACCCCGACCTGGACCGGGCACCACACACCCCCCACTTCCCGTCCCCCTCCCCTCCCGGCCAGCTCCTCACTGCCCCCTGGGCATGGCTCACAGGGGATGGAATACCTGTGCCCTGCTAGGAGAATTAACCCTGTACCTCCCAGAACCAAGACAGACGTATATACACACACCCATCACCCCAGGTTTCACCGCAAACACCCACAGTCCAGCTCAGCCCATCAAACCTTCATTTCCCTCCTCCTCTCCATTCCCTTCCCAGCCCAGCAAGACCAGCATCCCAGGCTGTCACAGCCTCCTCACCAGTGCAGAAAGCAGCCACAGCTCCAAAAGCAGCTAAATTTGGTATCTAATCATCAGGCCAGCACAGGAGAAAAGGAATCAAAGTGGATTTCAGAGTCAGTTCTAGGCAGACACAAGCAGCTGTGGGCGTCACTCAAGACAACATGCACTTGAGGCCAGGCCCTGGAGGGACAACCACGCATCTGACCAGGAGAGGAGCTCATGGAGGTGCAGCAGCTCAAGTGCCTGCCCAGGGTCCATAGCCAGCCCTTGCTTAACTCTCCCCCAACCTGGCCAAGATGTGTCTGAGCAGCATGCCTGAATCTTTCTCTTTCAGGCCACAGCTCATCTCCATGGCAGTGAGCGGGACCTGCAGCAGATGTATGCGTCCTCCCCTCCAGCCCAAAACCCCCAGGCTGGCCTGGGAGCTCAGCCAGTTGCAGAAAGCAGCCACAGCACGTAGGCAAACAGCAGGTCCAGTAAATCACTGTCAGGTGAGACAGGGAGAGCTGGGGGGTACTCTGTCAGAGCAGTCTCCCAAGTATTATTGTAACACTTATTTAAAGAAACCAACCCTTTCAGTTAGTAGTGGGCAGCATCTCATTAAATGGGTTACTGGGTGCACTGAGCACCTGCTGAAGTGTTAGCTTCTTGTCACCTGTTTACAGTCCTCCACCAGCTGCTTCCAGCTCTCTTTCCTTCCCTCCGTTCACCTTTATTTTTACACTCTGCACTTCCCCAGCTCTTTCCCCTCCATGTACCATCCCTCCATGCCCCCAGCAGTAGCCGTGCTGCAGAACGCGTTGCAGGCAACCTCTGGTGCTTTAAAACCCTGCCAGCAGCTGGAAGCAGGGAGCGGGACCTCGCTCTGAGACCTTAAAATCAGTTCCTAGATCCCGTAGCAGCCTGGAACTGCCAACCCCTCAGCCTTCAGAGGGTGGGAATGGCAGGAAGAAAAGATGGCGGGGGAGGAAAGCATTTCTATACTCTGGGCAACTACTTCTACCTCTCATCGAGCAGGGTCTGTGCAGCCCAGCAAGCTTCGCTTGCCTGGAAACGGTCCTGAGGGCACCTGGAGCTGCCAGAGCTGTGGCAGTAACACATAGACCTGCAACAACCCTGTTCCCTCACACAGACACCCCACACACACACTCTTTCCCCCTCCCCAGGGTCTGTGCTGACATTTCCACTGCTGGGTGTGTGGGTGTGTGTAATTCCTCATCTGGCCCAGCAGCAGATGAGACAACTTCAGAGATAAACCACACTGAGCCTTGAGAGCGGCTCTTCCATTAATAGAAAAGCATTAAACAAAGATAAAATAAGCCAACAAAACCAGTGCTACTGTTAAATGAACAGAGGGGACAGTCCCCATGCACCTTTTCAGTCCCTTTGCTGTCCTCGTGTGTTGCTGGAGCAGTTGTTCTCCCTGGCCATGTATGGGCAGATGCAAAGCTACACTTCTTCCAAATCCAGATGTCCTCTCCCAGCCCAGATGGGAGGAAGCATAGACCCACAGGGGGTGTGAGGGGGACAAGGGGACCAGCAGAGCATTCTCAGGGCTGGCAGCTGCCACAACAGAGGCATAAGTGCCCTGCACTGGCCCACACCATGGAGGGAGCAGCATGAGGATCCCTATAACAGGGAACAAGAGCAACTCCAGGTCCCAGTATAAGTTGGGAAACGACCTGTTGGAGAGCAACGTTGGGGAAAGGGATCTAGGGGTCCCGGTGGGCAGCAGGATGACCATAAGCCAGTACTGTGCCCTCATGGCCAATAAGGGCAATGGCATCCTGGGGTGTAATAGAAGGGGGGTGGTTAGTATATCGAGAAAGGTTCTCCTGCCCCTCTACTCTGCCCTGGTGAGACCCCATCTGGAATATTGTATCCAGTTCTGGGCCCCTCAGTTCCAGAAGGACAGGGATCTGCTGGAGAGAGTCCAGAGCAGAGCCACAGAGATGATGAAGGGAGTGGAGCATCTCCCGTAGGAGGGAAGGCTGAGGGAGCTGGGTCTCTTTAGCTTGGAGAAGAGGAGACTGAGGGGTGACCTCATTCATGTTTATAAATATGTAAAGAGTGAGTGTCAGGAGGACGGAGCCAGGCTCTTCTCAGTGACATCCAATGATAGGGCAAGGGGCAATGGGTGCAAGCTGGAACAGAGGAGGTTCCACTTAAATATGAGGAAAAACTTCTTCATGGTGAGGGTGAGGGAACACTGGAAGAGGCTGCCCAGAGAGGCTGTGGAGTCTCCTTCTCTGGAGACATCCCAAACCCGCCTGGACACGTTCCTGTGCAACCTGCTCTAGGTGTTCCTGCTCCAGCAGGGGGATTGGACTAGATGATCTTTCAAGGTCCCTTCCAATACCTGTTATTCTGTGATTCTGTGATGCCCCCTTCATTATGGCTGTACACCCCACTCTTCAAGGCTCTGAAACGGTGCTGAAACTCTCTCCTCTGGACACCTCCAGCAGGTTTGTGTTTGTGCTGAGCATTTCCACTTCTGCCAAGCTTTGCTCCTTTATATTTTTCTCCTCCTTTGCTTTCTGGGCCCTGTGAAACTCATCCATAATAAGCAGCTGTTAGTTTTCAGGCTGCACATAATAAAAACAGTCCAAACTCTCCCTCCTCCTCTAACAGCAAACAAATAAATAAAAGAAAAAAAAAAGAACCTCCCAGCATAGAACAAAATACCTTTAACAGGAACAGCAGGTTTCAGGCAGACCCAGAGAAACCACCCCAATTTCTCTGGGTTGGGGAAGGGGTCCGGAGAGGGATTGGGCTGGGGTCCCTACACTTGCACTAACCATCCTCAAAATGATCCTGCAGCTCTTAAAGACAGCACAAGAACACGAGGCTTTGTGTTTAGAGAGTTCTTTCTTTTAAAACCCTTTGGGTGCTTTTAAGGGCTCTAATTCATTAACCTTTCCTTAGCTGAGACCAGCAAATGGATATCCAGAAATTCAAAAAGCAATTAGACAAATTTATGTGGGGAGAAAAAAAAAACAAGTCCATCACCATGATTAAACACAGACTCTCAGGAAATTGCCTGAGATACAGGTGGGGAGAGCAGCTGTGGGCTGGGGACATGCAGCCACTATTTACCTTGAATTCAACCCATTCCCTTGGCTGCTTTTGGAGGTGAGGGTGCTGGGGGAGATCAACTTTCTCTCTCCTCCATCTCCCAATTAATATCTTATTGATGGAATAGCCCGGGGATGGGTGACCTTTCAGAGTCCTCACTCTCTACAGAAAATATTAACATTTTCATGTGACCACAAGACAGCTCCCACCAAGAGGGAGACCTGCTGGAGAAGATCACTTTTGGGGTGGCTGGTCCAGCTCTGCCAAGCCCAGCCTGCACATGGGCACTACATATGGGCATGGTGGCCTTCTGTGTCTTATTCAGACACAACCATGAGAGATATCTTCAGGCTGGCCCTCTGTCATCCTGGATACTGGAGAAATTCAAGTCCATAAGGACACAGCACCACATGAGTGTCTTGAAGCTCTAGGATAATGCAGGTAATGGTGACAGCATTAATCCCATCGGTATGAGCTCTCTCCAATGCGCAGCACCTCTCTGAAGAGACCCGATAAAAAGCAATTCATTCATGGAAATGGGAACAAATGAGCAATGCTTAACATGAACACAAGCCCTCAGCCCTCACCCAAGGCATGTGACAGCACCAGGTTCTTATGAATTTTCTGTCTTTCTAGGAAAAAATAAACCACCTGCAAATGCACAGCCTGCTCTGCCTGAGTAACTCAACTGTGATGGACCTGGCGTGTGTGAAGAGGAGGGGGAGTGAAAATTAGGGGGATTATGAGGGGTTCTTTATGAGCCTGTTCTGAAGCTTGTCTACATGTGGTGGTATCCAGGGAGACCAAGTTATTATTAAACCAGAATGTGGCCTCCTTCTTCCAGGAGGCCCACACTGATTTTAGCTGTTTTTGCAATGCCGCATAAGCCCAAGCTCTGGATACTCTTTCACATTTAACAGGGGAAATGTTCCCTAGTTCTAAAAATCCCACTGGGTCCCAGACAGGGACAAACTGGAAGAACAAGGAAAAGGAAACACAAGCTAGAAGGAGGAACAGCTATCAGAGGTCTTTAACAAACAAAATAACTTAGGGCAGCAGTGGGCTGTGTTTTCTGGATTTACTGTGCCAGGCACCCAGATACAGAGCTGAGAACTGTCACCTCTGTCAGTAAGTTCAACATGGAGGGTGGGAGCGTGGCAATCACAAAAATGGGAGCCATGAAAGCACCATCTTTAGCCATTAGAGACATGGAGATCCCAGCTAAGCTTTCTGCGTTGGCACCTACCAAATTTGTCAACTGTCTTGCAAGGTGGGCAGAGATTCTTGCCAGCCAGGGCTACCTGATCCAGTCTCCCCAAGGAGGGGCTGGTCGGATCCTTCCCAAGACCTCCTTCACTCCACTAGTCTATACTCCTTATTTCATTTACATTTCCCTGTAGTTTTCAGGTGACAGTACCAGCCATTCATCTCTTTCATCCGCATCTTTACCCAGATGGTGATCAGATTAGCAGGCACTTATGGATGTGACTCCATCGCTGGCTACCCCTGGGGGCTATTCCAGGGGTTGCTAAAAGCTAGTCAAGAGATGTGGATCTCTGCCAAAGGGTTCCTGGGCCAACCACAATGATTAATAGCCAGCTGGGAAAGAGCTGATCAGGTCCTTCAGATGAGCTGCATCCCTGTAGTGCCTTAGGGAAACCTGAGTAATAGCAGGGAGGCTAATGGCCACCAAGGCCAAGACTGCAGGAGATGCTTTCTGACAGTACATGAAAGGGACAAATATTGGAGAAGTACAGAAGATCTGTGTGTTCATGAAGGAAAAATTTTAAGGAAGGAGCTGCTCCTGACAGTTTAGAGGTGGAGTGGTGGGCACTGGTGGAGAGGTGGGAGTGGGGAGAGAGGCAACGAGCTGCAGTCAGTCCATGGGGTACATGGCAAATGGAACCCTTTGCCCCCCGACTCTGCCCCCCAGATGTGTGCTTTGCCCCAGCTGCCCAGCCTTGCTGGAGCACATGGAGGAGGGACATGTCCACCTTCTCCTCCTGGCTGCTGCCACCACCTGGTATGGGGCTGTGGGGACCAAGGGGAGGAGGAGGGCAAATCACAGTCCAAAACCAAGCATTTAGAGAGCACTAGAAGGGTGTTTTCTGAAAATATTTGTGTCATTATTTAGCAGACACAGAAGACGTGAAATCAAACTGAAAACTCAAATTTAAACATGCTCCAATGTTGAAATGAATTTTTTATGGTTGTGTCAGAGGCAGTCTGGGAAGGGGAACTCTGCTGCCCCGTCCCCCAGCAGTGGTCCCCTCTCACCTCAGCCCGGCTCAGGGAGGCAGGGACAGGGTCACATCCCTGCCTGCCAGCCGCAGGGTGCTCCAGCTTTGCTCAGAGCTCTGCCAAAGGCTTTCACCTCGTGGCTCGGCTCTGTTACATCTTCATTATTGTTTTTGCCCTCTTCTTTCCCCGTTCCCCACTTTACATCTCCCCACTTCATATCGTTCTTCCCCCTGTATCTTATAAAAAATTCATGAGTTTAATTTCCCTCAGACACCCTCTTTCTATTGCTCCAAAATTTCTTATTAGGCATTCGGCATTGTATGTATCTCAGTGCTGCTCCAGAGCCGACCTCCCTTGGTGTTCTCAGCAGCTGCTCTGTCTAGATACTGAGATGCTGAGTCGAGGCACATGCACATACTGGGTGGGCTGGTGTTCTGCTTGCTGGGTGTTGTGTTGGTTTTTTTATCATAGTTTATGAAACATCTGCTGTTTATAAATTATTTCTTTTGAATGTCATAATCTTTTCAGTTGCGTGAGCCAACAAGCACCTCTGAGCAGCAGAAGAGGGTTACTAGCACTTGGAATTGGCTTCTGTGGCAAACGCTGCACTCAGATGAGGTGTGCAGGCCCCCATCCCCATGCAAATGTGTCTACACACACACACACACACGTACCCCTTCTCCATGCTGTGGGAAACTTCAGAGTCACCTCCAAGAAGCCCCAGAGACAACCACCACGTGGGCACAAACTCCAGCCTTCATCAATCCTGACACCTGAGTCCCACACAGACATACACGGTGAGCAAGCACACACAAATATTTTGGGAACTCATCAAAACATAGAATCATATAGGTTGGAAGAGACCCCTGGGGTCATCAAGTCCAACCATCAGCCCTACTCTACAAGTTCTCCCCTACACCAGATCCCTCAACACCACATCCAATCTACTCTTAAACACAGTCAGGAATGGTGACTCCACCACCTCCCTGGGCAGCTGATTCCACTGACTGACCACTCTCTCTGTGAAAATTTTTTTCCTAATGTCCAGCCTAACCCTACCCTGCTGCAGCTTGCAGCCATTCCCTCTTCTTCTATCGCTCTTTGCCCCTGAGAAGAGACCAGCACCAACCTCTCTACAAGGCCCTTTCAAGCAGTTGTAGAGAGCAATGAGGTCTCCCCTCAGCGTCCCCTTCTGCAAACTCAACAGTCCCAGCTCCCTCAATCGATCCTCATAAGCCTTATTCTCCAGGCCCTTCCCCAGCTCCGTGTCCCTCCTCTGCACTCGCTCCAGCACCTTGAGATCTCTCTTTGCTGAGGTGCCCAGACTCAAGGGGTGGCCTCACCAGTGCTGAGAACAGGGGGACAATCACCTCCCTACTTCTGCTGGTCACACTATTCTTTATGCAAGCCAGCAAGGTGGCCTTCTTGGCCACCTGGGCACACTGCTGCCTCATGTTCAGCCGCCTGTCGACCAGCACCCCCAGGTCCTTTTCTGCCAGGCAGCTCCAGCCACACTGCCCCAAGCCTGTAGCGATGCATGGGGTTGGTGTGGCCCAAGTGCAGGACCTGGCACTTGGCCTCGTTGAAGGCCATGCCATTAACATTGGCCCATCTATCCAGTCTATCCAAGTCCCTCTGTAGAGCATCCCTGCCCTCAAGCAGATCAACACTCACACCCAACTTAGTGTCATCTGCAAACTTACTGATAGTGTTTTCTATGTCCCTTTCGACATCATCAGTGAAGATATTAAAAAGGAAAGGCCCCAGTACTGAGCCCTGAGGAACCACTTGTGACTGGCCACCAGCTGGATTGAACTCCATTGAGCACCACCCTTTGGGATCGTCCTTCCAGCCAGTGCTCGATCCAGCAGATCATACACTCATCCAGGCCATGAGCAGCCAGTTTTTCCATGAGAATGTGGTGGGGACAGTGTCAAATGCTTATCTAAGGTCCAGATATATTATATCCACTGTCTTCCCAAAGACCTTATCAGACAGACTTGTCCAGGAGAAATGACCCCTCCCAGGCAGATCCCCAAAACTTCTGAAACAAGCGCCCGGCCAAGAAACAAACCCACCAGTGCCCAGCCCAGCTCACACTCCTCTGTGCAGGGCTGGAAATGCTCGTGGACCACTGAGGAGCCATGGCTGGTACTGAAATCTGCCTGGGAAGTGCTAGGAAAGTGAACACAGGAAAATTATAAGGAATAGAACCAAAACAAGTAACGGATGCATTTGAACATCAAAGCACTCTCAGCCAGCTCTACCCCATTATTTATGGTTTCCTCATGGGTTTAATTTTTCTGCTTTGTTTTTTGTTTATTTGTTGTTGTTATTTCCTTGAGAGAATGAGAGTAACAAGAGAACCCTCTGGGGGATCAAAAGATTTTCTCGTTCTGCTTAGTGAAAATTCTCAAATGATTGTAAAAACAAGGCAAAATCAATAGAGAACTATTATCTGCAGTGTTTCAGCCGCTCTCCGACAGAGTGACAGTGGCAGCTTTTCTGAGCTATCCCCCCAACATTGGCTCCAGGCTCTAGTTCCAAAGTGGAGAGGAAAGAGAAAGCACTCCCTTTTCACCAAGGAAGGCACATCTTAACTTGTTTTTATCTCTGAATGCAACCAGGGATATTTCAACCCCAAATCAAAATGCAGGTTGGCTCCCTGCACTTACTGTAGGTGAAGGCTGCAAAAGACAGCTGGTAAGAGCTCACTGGGGCTAACTGGTTGGAATTTGTGCCAGCTGGTAAACCCAGGGCATCAAGGGTCCTACACGGGACCTAGAAATTTGGCTGCTTCTTTAAAAGAGCCTCTAAGTCCCTCTGCAAAGGCAGCTGGAATAGGAGAAGATAGTCCAGCCCTGCACTTCCAAACATATCCAGTGACAGTCACAAAAGGCCTCTCTGAGGGTGATTTTGCCTTTTTGTTTGCTTTTCTTTTTGGAGGGGAGGGAGGGTACCCTGTGAATGAAGACCAAGGTGTCAATACACAACCACTTCTGGAGGCGGGAACAGATTCTGCCAGTGCAGGTGGATTCTTTAGAGACAAAGACAAACTCAATTAGTCAAATGCCCACTGAAGGAGAAAATCACATTTATGTCCTAACCCGAAATCTCTTGTCAAGGAATTGTCATAGAGCAGCTTCTCCAAGGACATATCCCTTTTCCAGTGTAATGTTGCCTCAGCAGCCAGTCAGGCAAGAGGAGCCCAGGAACACAAAGGGATTAGAGGTCTTTCATGTACACAGGGCAGGGGGGGAGACGACACACCATAAAGGCCAGACCTCCTGGTCGGTGCTCTCAGGGAGGCTGAGCAGAGGTTTGTGTCAATGAGGACTCTCCAGAAAAGAAATGCATGAAAACAAAAAAAGACCCCCAAAATGGTCTCTTCAAATGTCTTCAAAAAAAACACAGATATTTTACAAATAAAACAATCAAACAATTAATAAGACACAGGAGGAGAGGCGATGTAATGAATAATTAGATAATTAGATTAATCCTCAGGAAATTAGCTAATTCCCAGGTAGATAGCAGCTGGGGACTGATTGTTAGGCCCCAGGGGTGTACCATGCAAGAGACAAGACCTGTTTCAGATCTACCATGGGCTGAAAATGAAATGGGAAAACTACATCCTGGGGACTTCTCCTTGCTTCTTCCCTCCTGGGGCCCATGTGGCCCTGCCAGGGCTTAGCCCTCCTGCACTGGAGGGACAAGAGAGGGGATGATGCTGTAGGAGGTCACCTCATCCCTCCTCAGCCAGCAGGAGCAGGAGTAGAGAGTTGGATGTGAGCAGTTGCCCAGCTCAGATGAACACTCCATGCATCCAGGGGGAACCCCACTTTAGCTGAGCTCAGTGGAAGTTGTGGGACCAGAAAGCATGTGCCCAGTAGGGGTGAGGCAATGCTTCCCATGGACTAACAGCCAGGAAAAACAGCAGGAGCACCATCTTGCCAACAGGCATTATTTTTATCTCCTTGAGATTAAGATGAAATGTTATTATCATATTTATCTTGCATCAATTGAGATACATTATGGACAAAATGAAAGTGGAGTCTGGCGTTCACAACGTCAGATCTGTGTTGTTATTCCTTATCGACTCCTGGCATGATTAAGTAAGATTATTTTAGTCTTTTACCCTCAAGCCCTCTCTGGGATGGATTCTTTGAGCCCTTTTTTTAGCTGATTTTTTCTCAGTTAATTTCTGAGGGTCAGCACAAGCACACAAGAAATAGGCTGCCCCAAGCCACTGGGAAATCTGGCAGCTGGGTCTTCTCCATTAGTCCAACCACTTACTGATTCAGGCCTCAACCCACCCAGGAGGTCATTTTGGATAAACAAAGAGACAGCCAAGTATCTAGAGCAATTCCTAGTAGATCTGTCAGGCATTCCTCTGTTCCCAGGTGGAGGTACCAAAGCACATGAAGAAGCAGCAAAATGCATGATACAAGCACCAGGGTGAGGTTTTCTGTCCCTTCAGGCAGCCAACAGCTGCCAGTTGATACAGCTCCTCATTAAATTGCTCGTTAATGTGCCAGGTCTGTGTGATACTCCTGTGACTCCTGCTCACACTGGGGCCAAGGCAGCCCCCATTCCTGCTCCGGTGAGACCTCCCGACTGCACACACCCAGACAGCATTTTAAAGTCTTGTTTTAACTTACCCCTCACTATTTTTCCCATTGGATGGTGTCCCCTGTAAGCAAACTGAAGCTCTCTACAGCAGTTCTGCTTTGCTGTCGCTCTCAGCACACTCAGCTGCCTCCAGGCCAGAGCACAGGTTCAAAAACAGAGCCACGGTGATGGTTTGCTGTGACAGCGATGCTGAATGCCACCATGCCACTACCATGCTGGCAGACACAGCCAAAAGCTTCTCCAAGGCTGACCATGCAGCTGCAGGAGACCAAACCTCAGCATGGTGAGATATCCTCATTGCAAACCCATCCTCTGCGGGAACTGCCAACGGTTCAGCTCCTCACTAACACAGAGAAGAAAGGGCTGACATTTCTTTGCCCCATCGAAAGGCTGAGGATTCATTCTAACTCTGAAATAGGCTACAAGAAAAATTGTAAATTGGCTGTTTGGAGGAGAGGAAGGGGTAGGGCCAAGGACACATTCATGCATCACATCTGCTTTGGGTGTGTGATGCCCAGCCATGGGCACAAGCATCCCAGAGCAAGCTCTTGCATTTGATTCAATGATAACGATTTGAGAGATGAAGAACGCATCTCTTCCAGCATGTGGCTTCCTATGTATTTGAGAGCAATGCTGTAATGTTGTTTATTTTCCATTTTTCCCTCTCTGCCATTTGAATGGCTTTCCCTTGCACAGCAGCTGAAAGGCTCTGTTGGAAGTCTTGACACAGCATCTTGAAAGCATGATAGAAACGTCTGAGCTGACACCTGACAAAGCACCCTTTCCCATCATTATGTCAATGGGGTAGGTCTTATTGTATTTGCATACATTTGCATAAGGTTACCCAGAATGCTGAGCACAGGGCAGAGTTGCCATTACCCCCCACACCCCCATCTGGAAGCCAGCTGAACCCAGGTACCACACTGCGGGTGGGGGTCCAGTGGCCTCCGTGTGCCTTCATTGCTGAATTGTACAGCCATGAAGACAGCAACAGTTGTGGAGCTGACACAGGGAGGGTTCCCACAGGCTCAGGCAGCTTTGCAAAGGAGCCAGGATGGAAGTCTGCTGGGGTGGGAGAAAGATCTGGGATTTTGACACAGTCACTGGTGCAAAAAAAACCTGCTTAGGGGTGTAGCTTTTACTGTAGGCAGCTATTCCACTTTGCATTCACGTTCAGAAGTAGTCTTTGCTGAGCTTCTCTGCCTCAAATCAAACTACAACCAGGCTCGTGACACAAGCAAAGCACTGCCCAGGCCTTCAGCTGGACCCTGAGACCCCCCAGCTCACAAGTGTGCAGTGCCAGCTTGACAAGGGATAATACAGTGCTAGGAAGGGAATTTCAGCTTGCCCTTCAAATACGCAAAGGCATCAACATGCTCTCTCCAGCAGCAGTGCCACCAGCTGTACTACTTGGGCCATTATAGATAATGGTTTGATTAAGAATTGACACATGCTTTACTTCGTTTCTATTGCTGCTGGGGGAAGCAGTCCTCAGCTGAGAGCTAAAACCTCACAGCAAAGAAAATTCAGGTTTTAGCTAAAAGTAAACTCACTTTGGTTGGAAATGCCTCCTGGCTAAAGTTTATGGACCATCTATCCAAGGGGAAGCAATGTCTGCACCATGGTGAAGGCACTGAGGAACACCCTGGGCTCCCGGTGTCAGTGTGGGGACAGCAAAGGCTCTCACTGGGGACTTTCCTTGGTGTCCCAGATGGGCAGTGGAGGTGGGATGTCTCTCTCCAAGGCTTATAGGGGACCTCAGAGGCTGGAGTCTCCCTCTCCCACTCCCCATCTTACCCAGGCAGGGGAAAACCAGTCCCTAACCTGTGCCTGGATTGCAGCAAGGATGCAGTTGGAGAATCAAGAAGCTGAACAAGTGGCTTGACAGAGTGCTTTGTCTTGACAAGATGAAAAACAAAACCCCAAACACAGACACATATAAGAAAATTCAACAACTTTTTTTTTTCCCTAATGAGTGCCAGTAGGCTTGCTTTTATTTGGTACTTTAGTCATTTACATATAAATTGCTCTATAATAGCTCTGCCCTCCTTCTCTCAGGTGTCTGTTGTTAATGAGCTGTACAAAAGGTCAGGAGGCTGAGCTGAATGCTGCTTGGGGGCTGCAGGGTGATCCTGTCCATCCAGCTGAGCTGCAGGTCCCTCCTTTCCCTCCCCACTGGCTTGGCTACCAGACACACAAAAAATCTAAGTCACCTTAAAAGATGCAAGATGAGTCCAGTCGCACTAGGAGTTCATTTTGCATCCCACTCCCAGCAAGATTTGGTCCCACCAAAACCAGGATGGGGCTTTGAGCAACCTGGTCTGGCGGGTGTCCCTGTCCAGGGCAGGGGGGTTGGAACTTGATGAACTTTAAGGTCCCTCCCAACTCTAACCATTCTGTGATTCTATGACTGTGTGTTACAGCACCATGACTGGTAAAGGGGTTTGGGCTCTGCTGGCACGAGTGGCAAGGGGATGAGTTCAATTTTTCACAAGCCTCCTCCAGCCCAGTGTGCCCATTGCTGCCAGCTTGATGAACCCCCATCCTTATAGCGTTGCAGGGGCCAGCATCACCCTGAATGCAGGCTTTTGGCCCAAGACATCTTGGGCACCCTGAGATAAAAGGGAAAGATCTGCTGGCTGTGCTCCAGTGCTGAAGGATGCAGGAGTCACCAAGCGGAGGCTGAGGGATGGAGGACAGGCTGCTTACCCCCAGGGCGAGAGACCCAGGGTGCCTCCAAGCAGAGCCTTTCCCCAGGGTGTCCCCAAAGGCAGGATGAGAGGGGCATGCAGCCCCATGCTGGCAGGGAAGGTGGGAGACAGCCCCGACTGCCCCATGCCAAGAATGGCAGAGCTGACCTAATTTCTGCCATCTCCCCAGGATGCGCTTGTCTCTGGGACTGGATAAGGCTCCCTTTGATCAAAGGAGACTCATGCTGAAGTCAGCTTTTGTCCATATAGAATTAAGGGGACAGGCGCAGGAGGGAGAGGGAGCCACACCACAATGGGAGACGTGGCTGGGAAGGGGCTGGTGAGAAATACCATTAAGGACAACAAGCTTTGAAGTGACAGAGCCGGAAGGCCCACAACACTCCCCAAATGCAGAAATGCCTCCAACGACAAGGAAAAAAAGAAATAAAAGGGGATAAAATAAGTAGCAGAGCAGTTTCAACCAGGAGTTTAAACTGGAGATTGCCTTCAGGAGTGGTGGATGCATCTGCAGGAGCAGGAACTCTCTGGGAGTTCCCCCCAGACTTCACTTTTTTTTTGTCATTGAAGATGAGTTGATACCTGCAGCACCTGGAGCCCCAGTGCCTGCCCCCTCATTGTCCGAAGGCTGATGGCAAAGCTCTTTCTCTGCACTGCTTCCAGTGTGCTTAAGAAGGGGCAATGCTTCATTTGCTGTGCTTATGAAGGGGCAATAATTAGATAGGGGACTGGAGATTTCAGCCAAATTTACCAAAACCAGACTGACAGATGGCCCTTCCTCCCCCCAAAAGGAAGAGAGAGGGAGAGGATAAGGAGATTTACGAGTTTAGAATGAACTAAACTACTTTAATGAAGTATTAATACTAAAATTAAAACAAAAAAAAAACAAAAGGAAGAAAATATTGAAATAGAGACAATATACACAAAACGTTATGAAGCTGCCAGGATGAGGATCAGGTCACCAGCAGCATCAGGAAAAGTCCCAGGCTGGACTGGGTGACCGACAGGAGCTGGATTCCAGCTCTGGAGTCAGGAACGCTCGGATCAGGATCAGAGGCAGACAGACAGACAGGGTCCTCCTCAACCCTCGGCCATTGAAGGAAGAGAGCTGACCCTTTGATCCCTCAGCTTTTACATTGAGCATGATGCAGATGGGATGGAATACCCCAGGTGGTCAGTTTGGAGTCCCCTGTCCTGTCCCCTCCTCCCCACAGGGGTGACCCCTCAAGGCTTTTCTGCTGGGAAGCAACGGGGCAAATTTTGCCATTCTCAGCCCTTGGCTGTTCCAGCAATGAGTCTAAGCCAGGGCCTCTCTGCACCATCCCTGGGGGTGATCAGGCCTTATCACTGTGAGAGTGAACAGCTTCTGAACTGTGTGCTGTTAATTTCAGAGTTTAGTGAGTTAAAAGAGGCCCAGCTAAAAAAGTAAAATTGCTGAACAGAAAATTGTTTTTTACCTCACACCAAGACAGAACTATTTAAGAAAAGGCTGAGTTGTTATTCAGTGGCTCCAGGGCCCTGAGGCATTGGTGCTTGTCTCACCTTAGTTCTTGCAGATGATGTATGACTTAAAAAGAAGGCAAGAGATAGTGATAGGAAACCCAAAAGTTTTGGAATTAGCCTAAAACTCCAGCCAGTTCTACCTCTTTACCACCCGACCACACCTGCATGCCTGACATGGTCAGCACGACTCCACCACTCATCCACGAATCGCTCCCCAGCCCTGGGAGGACCACGAACCACAAACAAAACCTTTGCCAAAGAAGAGAAAACAACTCCTCTTCCATTGGATAAAGATGTTCCCGGGAGACTCCTGCACGGACAAAGTCGGACAGTCCATATGCTTATCTGTCTCCCTTAACACAAGGTGCTGCAAGGCATTCACAAGATATGTAATTGCAGAGTGCTGGTAATTTTTGCAGATAATAAAGCTTCTTCTTTTTTTTTGTTTTTCTTTTTTTTTTTTTAATTGCAATATTGGTTTAATCTAGTGCTGGCATTTGGTCAAAAACACATACCCTGTTCATTTAGATGCATAAAGCCCAGCCTGTAGACAAAATTTTCAATGGCAAAGCAGCAAAGGAGAAAGAAAATCCTATCTCCTCCACAGGGAACATTTGGCCAAACAACAAAACTAAAAAAAAGGCAGCAAATATCCTTTTCCCTCTGTTCTAAGCCTAACTTAAGCCCCTGGGGGCTTTATGTAGGTGTTTCTGTAAAAACATGTGCCACAATGCTACTGGCCTCTGCTCAGGAGGGAGGTTGTCAGCAACACAGCCAAAGCTCCTTCCTCACTCTATGAAAGTTTATAGCAGAGGCGTGTGATGCTCTTTGAATCCCATGTTTAAGATTGGAACTGGAAGAGTGAACAAGGCTGGGGCATATTTATCTATAGGAAAATTTGTTTGTCACCGTAGCATTTTCTCCAGCTCACCTGCACCATTCCCTTCTTCCCAAATGCAAAGATTTTTGCTTAGAGATATGCCCCTGTGGCTAATAAAGAAAAACTATATCCTGAATTTTTCCGTACCAGAATATCCAGCTTCAGTTCTTTCTTGCAAGAACAAAAAAATCCACCTCAAACTAAAAACTAAAAAAATGCTGGCATTATAATATCAAAAAGAGAGTCACCCCCACACTGAATAGACTCAACAAGGACATTCAAAATTTTAGTTATCGTTTGCCAAGAAGATGGAGCTAAAACTTATGCCCCAAAAAAGCCTGAATAGGTGGTGGTGGTGGTGGGAATGGTTTCTTTTCTTTTCAGAGGGAAGACGTATGACTGAGATAAATTTACAATAATAACTAGAAACTTCAACAGAGAGCTGAAAAAAAAAAAAGGGAAAAAAAAGCAAGCAGAGAAAAAGCAGATGTTGGTGCCGAAGGCACACACCACTTCAAGGCTTTGTCTCTCATTTCTGAGTGAGATAAACCTGCCAGGGTAGTAAGGGAGAGAGACCACCTCTCTGTCCCCCAGCACAGCGCTCTTGCTGAAGGCTCAATGCTAGGAGGTTTCCAGGACATGGCCACACAAAGCCACATCTGAACAGATCTAGTGATGATAACAGTCCTTTTTCAAACAGGATACTGGGCTAGAGACTTCTAGGTGATGTTTTTAGAATCATAGAGTTGAATCCTAGAATCATTTAGGTTGGAAAAGACCTTTAAGATCATTGAGTCCAACCATAAACCTAATGCAGCCATGTCCACCACTAAACCATGACCCTCAGCACCACATCTACTCCTCTTTTAAATACCTCCAGGGATGGTGGCTCCACCACTTCCCTGGGCAGCCTGTTCCAATGCTAGACAACTGTTTCGGTCAAGAAATTTTTCCTGATATCCGTCCATAACCTCCCCTGGCACAACTTGAGGCCTTTTCCTCTTGTCCTATCACCTCTTCCTTGTGAGACCAACATTCCCCTTCCTACACCCTCCTCTGAAGGAGCTGTAGAGAGTGAGAAGGTCTCCCCTCAGCCTCCTCTTCTCCAACCTTTCCTCACAAGACTTGTGCTCCAGACCCCTCACCAGCTCATTGCTCTTCTTTGCCAAAATACTTCCCTTCCCTTCCCTTCCCTTCCTCTTTTCTTATCTTTCACCCTGTGAAATAAGTCAAAGCAGGAGGTTGAATTAAAAGTCTGAAAAAATTCAGTATTTAAACAAGTGGTACTAAGCAGTATCTCAGAGATGTGGCTCTTCATGCCGTGCTTTGTTAACTCCACTACGGGTAACTTAGGAGTTCAGGAAAATAGGGCAAGGTTGTAATAGATACCTGCTTCTTTTTCCTTGCAAAGAAACTGGAGGTGCCAGAAGTGGAAGCTCCCCCAGACCTGCCAGGGAGCCAAACGCAACTGGGGAGCAACCAGGGGACAGCAGAGGTCAGGTCCCAGGAGCTTGGCCACCTCGGTGTGCAGAATTCTGGGGTGGTCTGGTCCCTCCAGGACTGCTCATCTGCAAAGCTGCGCATCCCCAAGAGCAGTCTCTGGCAGGAGGATCTATAAACAGCAAATTGCTACTGTATGAAGTGAGAAATATTACATAAATTAGCACCAATTTAGTGAATTTAGAGGACAACCTTGTCCAAGGAGGCAATCATTACTCAGAACAAAAAGGAAGGTAACCAGCCTGAACAATAGATTCCCAAAGCTGGCGAGGTTGTGAAATCCCTCTTTTTATTAGTAGTATCATAGGATGGTAATTAAAATAGTTGCCTGAAGGAAGGAAAGGGAATTTTTAATCCAGGCTGTTGGATGATCCCACCACTCCTCCAGCAGGACACAGGGTCTCACTGGAAACCCAGACCCTGAAAAAGGCACAGAGGGACCAAAGTGATAGTGGTTTCCATAGTAACCACAGGAGACCTGGCCAAGGAGGTTACAGAAAGCCCCAAGAGGAGTAGAACCGTGATGACTGTGAGCACCTCAGCCTTTCCCAACAGCACGCAGCCAGGAGACAACTGGGGGCATGCAAGGAGGAACCACAGCATGAATGCCTGAGGCAAATAGAATCATTTCATTTAGGTTGGAAGAGACCCCTGGGATCATCAAGTCCAACCATCAGCCCTACTCTACAAGTTCCCCCCTACACTAGATCTCTCAACAGATCGGGTGCTTTATGTGACCAGGCATGTGCCAGTTATGGGCTGGTGAGGGATGCTCGCGTTCCACTCATTACCCATCCCATCCCAAACCCTCCCATCTCTTAGTTGATGAGCAGAAAGCTCAGAAAAGAGGATTGGGGCTTCAAGGATCATGGGTTCTTCCTCCCTCATCCTCCCCCTGCATCCTCAAAGGAGGCAAACCCTCTTTGCTGTAATTGATGGACACAACTCACCACAATTAGTATTTCAGCAGCAGGTAGTTAACCCTCGGGGCAGAGCGCAGTTATCTCTATTTGGCTTGCTTTGCCTGGCCGTGAATGTGAATTTAGAGCAAGTTCTTTAGATCAGCATTTGCCTGCTGAGCCATCAGAGCAGGCAGACCCTTCTGCTCCTCCATCCCAAGAGAGCTCACTGGGCAGGTCAGAAAATGCTCCTTCAATCCCCCTTGGCTGCCCACCTGTGACCCTCGGCCACCATTGCCTGCTGCTCCAGTCGGGAGGCTCAGGTCCTTCTCCTGCTAAAAGGAACCAACACAGGTCACAAATGCAGGTGCTAATGCACAACACCATAATGGCCCCAGCAGCCAGGCTGATATTTAGACAAAAAGCTATTTGTTTGTCCTTTAAGATTCCCAATAATCTGCATTTATTTTAATTGGCACTCATGGCAAAAGCATTTACAGACAGCAGCTGGGAAGGTATAATTATGTTATTATCTTAGGCATACGTACAACCTAAGGGTTTTCTGCTCAGACAAAAAAAATAAAAAAGGAAGGAATAAAAAAAGAAAGAAAGAAAGAAAAAAAAAAGAAATAGAAAAGGAAAGGGACAGCCATGAACCCATGAACTTCTTGTGAACTGGACCAGACCCAGGCCAGCACGGAGGGCTTTGGAGATGGCAGAGACAGCGCATCCAGTGCTAGAAAGGGACTCCAAGGGCGGTGCTGCTGATGGGGCATGGGGCAGTACTACCCACAAAACTCTGCAAGGGAGGCAAAAACATGGCAGAAAACCTTGCTGGGATAAAGAAATGCAGGGATTTCCCTGGAAATAGCAAATGCCTGAGGCACCTCATGGGGAGTCTGGAACAGAAACAGAAGTTGCAGAGAGCACGATCCCATGTTGCAGGATTATAGCAAGGAAGCAGTTTTCCAGGCAAAGGATTGGTTTTGGGAGACTTTGCACTCCCTCCCCACCCTTCCCTCCCCTC
>VZTM01018576.1:0-10281 GCA_013400555.1 Jacana jacana
AGAAAATGCTTATTTGCTGAATAAGAGTACAGTACATGAAATTATACTCTTATTTGTCTTTTTGCCTGCAACTGTAATAAGTGTCCAATTTAGTGAAATTATGCCAATCAAATTTCCAATCTCACAAAGCATGTTAATTCAAAAATAACTTTAAGTCTAGGATAGTCTCACTGAAGTCAACCTGAAATTTGAGTCATGCTTAGTAATGTAGCTGGATCAGATCCCAAGAGACTATTAAGGAAGAAGTGGAAGACCTTTTAAAACTTGACTCTCAGAATAAGACACATAAGTGTTCACCTGAACACACACACAACTAAATACCAGGAAATGACAACCACAGGTAGTATGTTCAAAAGTGGCCCAAAGATTCCCTAGGAACATTAAATAAGAATAGGTGCTTCTTTCAGAAGTATTTTTGAACATTCTAGTCTAAGAGATGCCACATAAAAACTCCTTAAGAAAATGGTTAGATAAGATCCATTATTATTTTAAATATGAGTCTAAGACTCATGTCATGATTGTACAGGAGACAGATAATAAGAAAAGACAGTGTGGGAGTAGTTTGTTGACTTAAAAAAAAAGTACACCCCCCCATTATTTTAATAATAAAACTAAAATGGAAAAAAAAAACAAAACCCAGCAACCCATTGGAAAAATTATTGATGTCTCTGTAAGTAGAATGTGGAGTCATCATTTTTATTGGTGCAAAGTGATTAAAGATTTTGCTAAAAAATGAAACTTGTTGCCCTACAGCATGAAAACTGAAATGTACCAGATTGTCTCAAAAGGCAGTGAATTTATCAAGAAACCTAGATTTTTAACTTCTTATCTTGCAAATGTTTGTTTTTCACTTTGTTAGTGAATATTTGTCGTATATAAAAGTCAAATATATATTTGTCAATATAAAAGTCATCTTGCTAGCCTGCAAATTTCAATTTATTTGCATATCTTCTTTCAGGAAATAAATTGTTGGAGCACCAGTTTTAGTAGAGGTGCTGTGAACATTTCTAATCCTAAGCATACTCTTCTGTGTACTAAAATCAGATTAGTTTTTCTGAACTGAGTTCTACTGAGTCCAACACAGATTATTCCAATCAATAATACTACTCACACTCTTTTACTCTTTTTATTACTATTTATAATCTGGGAGAGAGAAAATACTGAATAAAAATAAAAATATAGTAGAAATATCTCAAATTCCCAGTGAGGAGACCACCCCTATCCCAGCTGATTTATGATGCATAATGTTTCAAGAGAAGGGCTTTAGAATAAATTTTTGGCCTTGTTCTAGTTGATAGACTTCTTTCCTCCTCCTAAGACTGCACATTCTTAATGTCCTGTTCTTTATTTACTTTGTGTTTGACCTTATAAAGAGACACCACACAAATCTCTGTGTTGTTCTGCTGAAATCAGCAGAACTACTTCCAGTTGTTTAAAATCAAGCACTTGAATTTTTGTGGGATCTTGCCTGAAGAGACCTGTTTCCTACATAAGGAATGTTATCTTCATACGCAATGTGTAATGTATGCATGAATTTGAAAACAACGTTGTGGGCGAAACATATTCCCAAAGCTGTGCAGGCTCCTTGCCCTCATTTTGAAGGTTTTAAACGTCCATTCAATCACTTAGATTTTTATGACCCTGCTTGTCAATCCTATAAGGTTTTTTTGAGGGCTAGAGGATGAATCATAGAATCATAGAATCATAGAATCATTTAGGTTGGAAGAGACCCCTGGGATCATCAAGTCCAACCATCAGCCCAACTCTACAAGTTCTCCCCTACACTAGATCCCTCAACACCACATCTAATCTGCTCTTAAACACAGTCAGGGATGGTGACTCCACCACCTCCCTGGGCAGCTGATTCCACTGACTGACCACTCTCTCCGTGAAAATTTTTTCCTAATATCCAGCCTAACCCTACCCTGCTGCAGCTTGCAGCCATTCCCTCTTGTCCTGTCGCTCATTGCCCGATGTGATGAAGTTCTGTGCTGGATCGCAGGAGAATAATTAATAAGCATTGACAAACAATGACAAAGTTAGGCACCCATTTGTTATTTTAGTACCATGTTTCTATTACTTGATTCCTGGACTATGCTAGCAATAATCCTGTCTAATTTTAAAAACAATGGTGTTAAGTATTGAAAACCTAATAAACATAATTGCAGTTTCTAAAAGAGGGTGATGTATATATTTTGTAAATACACGTTCATATTCAACAATTGCAAAACAACTTAATAAATATGCCTCACCCTGAAATTCCCATTATGGCTCTCCCGCCTTTTTCCTTTCTTTTTATAAACTGTGCTTATTGTCATGATTGCATTTATATGTATGTATGGTACTTAAAATATTTTGAGTATAATTGAGATATGTAACAATATTATATTTCATGATAAGCAAACAGCAATACATTTCTTGATAGTAATATATATATCAGGATGCTCTGTGTGTATATATTCATGCATAACCACATATTTATATAAAAGTATGTAATTTCCATGATAGATGACTGTACATACAAAAGATAATACGAACCACAGAAGATGTGTGCATTACCTTTACTTTCAGGAGATTGAGAGTAATTAAATGTAATAATAATAACAATGACAACAGCTATGATAAATAATACCAATAATACCACCACCAATAATAATTATATTATTATTATTATTGCTATTGTTATTATTTAAAATTAGAGCCTCCCTTGTGGTTTTTTCCCTAGTTTTTTTTTTCAGCTTAAGTACAAGCGTGTTTAAGTTGCGTACCTTTGTCAGCTGGTCGTGAGGTCTGTCTTAGTAAGAAAATACCTGTGTAAACCCAGGCTCCCAACCCACGCTCCCATGAGGTACTTCCATGTTACATCGTCCTGTCTCTGGAACACCAGAAACTCTACAGGTTTACATACCATTCCCAGGCCAGTTTTCTAGCACTTGCTGCACTCTGCACTTTTGCGTTTTAGATGGCACTCTAACGCTCGATGAGGGACATGTGTTTCGGCCTGTTGTTATCTATATTGCTCTTGCTAGTGAATTAGTGTGTAATAGTTGCAAGGTTTGGAAAACATGAGATACTGAACCAGAAACTCTGTTGAGAGTTACTCATGGGGAGAGGCTCAACCCACAACCAAACAACTGCTCTGGCCACTTTCCCGGTCTTGTTTCAAGAGCTGGCACCAACTCCAAAGGATTTGTTCCTGTTTATGTATTAAATGTGAAGGGTAAATAATGTAAATCCCAGTTTAGAGAGGCCCGCTGAGCCAGTGCACAACTGAAGTTGAATCCCCAAATTTGACTTTCAGAAGTATTTTCTGAAAGGACTTCTTATTCAGATTTTCACAACACTTTCTCTGGGAAATATCAAATGGCAGTAGCAGTACTCATAAGTACTAATAAACTTGTGGATCTTTCATTGCCACAACAAAAACTATGGATTAAAAATGTAATGTAAAATAAAATTTATCTATTCTCTAATGACTTTAAAAAAATTGGGAACAAAATCCTAGCTGGCTATTTAGCAATTTATAAATACATAAGGAGTGTTAATGTATTCCAATAGCTTATATTACCTGTGTAAACACAGGTTACTGAAATGCAGTTTAATCTTGTTAAGAAGGCAGAGCATAATTTCTTCTTGGGCTTTGGTGTTAGAAATAGCTATAAGCCTTAATTGCTGCAATGAAATGGCTTTCTATATACTCATATCTGTTACTTTTCTTTACTTCTTGTATCTCATTTGCTTCTGCAAGTAAGCCCACAGCTGGAGTACATCTTAGACTATGGTAGACACCAATATCCCTACAGGACCTATTCTAAATAAGTCTGTGGGAAATCCAGACAACTAACCACGATGGAACTACAGAAAGCTGACCTCCTTCTGAAAGCAAATAACTACTTTTGCCAAAATGGGTTCCATTAAAATTGAATGTCGACCATATCCTAGACATGTGCTTACCTTGGCTGTAAGCATATGCCGCCTTCCCTATACTTAGCGTAGGAAATAGTTAGAGAAGCAATTTTAGCTGCTGTGCAGGACACTAAATGTTTTCTATAGTCTAACTGTAAAAGTCTGGCATTTCATGTCAGAAATGCGATGATCCATTTGGAAGGAAGACAGATGAACAACTTGCCTTTAAACCAAGGTCAATCTTTTCCTGCAATTACCCAGGAAGAGCTAACCAGAAAAAACAGTTTCCACAAAAATCAGGTGAATTACACATCAGCTCTGACTCCTTCAGTATTTCAGATGTTCAATAATGCCACTGAGTACATAAACTGGATTTATTCTAATATGTATAGAAAACAGTGCTCCTAATTTTTGTTTTCCCTGAGATATAGTTTGTTGCTAAATATGAATATCCCTTTAAATAAATTCAAAACTATGGTGACCAGAACATATTTTTTTCATTTCTTATGAAAAAGAATTGTCTCTTGCACAATGGTATCACAGGTCATTATTTTTCTTCATGCATCTGAGTGGGAAAGAAAAAGTAAAGTGCAAAGTGTAAATTCAAATATTTTTTATAGTTATTGAAATAATTTTTAAAAAACAGAATATGAACTAAATAAATATAATCCGTATTGCAACTTGTCAAATCCCTGCATTCTTAGAAAAATTAAAAAAACAGAGAACAGCTGTTATGTTTGAAGTTTTGTGGGAAAAGAGCACTTCATGTATTTTCAATAGCTTATGTCCTTCTGAAGCCCTTTCTACGATTTATGTAAAAATAGGCTGAAGTTAGGTGGGTTCAAGTTGCTGTATGACAGCCTGCCAAGCAAAGCATAGAGAATTCTATAACTCCTTAATGTGATGATTTTTTTCCCCGCGAAAGCAATGAAAAATCATACAGCAAGGCTACAAGCACAGACCAACCAACCTGCCTACCTAAATGCATGCAATAAAAAAGTGTCTTCTCTACTTGCTCTTCTCAAATGTCTTCCAATGCTCCGAGGCTGCTACTTGCTGTATCAAATCTTAAGCTGTAAGAAAATGCACCCCAAATCTATTAGTAAATAAACACATTATCAAAATTATTCATATCTAATCTTTCTTGCACCAGAGGAACTTATTTCTGTTGCAAACTCAGACATTTATAGAAAATGGTCCTGGGACATCTTAGCTTGCTTCAGCGCTCTTCATAAGGGCAGTCTTTATAACTATACTGCCAAAATGAAGTCCATCATATTGTGTTAGCCATATGGGCACAATGTCTCTTTCCATGGCATCAAGTGCACACTCATTTTTGCAGATAAATGCATGCTTCCTCAGTGCCAAATCCATGTAATGGTAGACATCACTATTCGCTTGCACAACATGCTCTTCTACATCCACTGGTAGTTACACTGTGCATCAACAGGACCCAGGGAAGAGGTGAGAAGTACAGGTAAACTGCTGTGTATGGAAACCTTCAAAATGAATTCTCAATCCCCTCCTACTGTCAGCACACCTTATGGCTCCCACAAGATCATAGAATAGTTAGAGTTGGAAGGCACATTAAAGATCATTGTGTTCCAAACCCCTGCCATGGGCAGGGACACCTACCACTATACCAGGTAGCTCAAAGCCCCATCCAGCCTGGACTTGAATACCTCCAGCAATGGGGCACCCATAATGTCCCTGAGCAACCTGCTCCAGTGTCTCACTACCCTTACAGTAAAGAATTTCTTTCTATCTAATCTAAATCTCCATTTTTCAGTTTAATACCATTACCCTTCATAGTATCGCTACACTCCCTGAGTAAGAGTCCCTCTCCAGCTCTCCTGTAGGCTCCTGTCAGATATTGGAAGGCTACTATAAGATCTCCCTGGAGATTTCTCCAGGCTGAAAACCCCAGCTCCCTCAGCACGTCTTCATAGGAAAGGTGCTTCATCCCTCTGATCATCTTTGTGGCCCTTCACTGGACCTGTTCCAGTGGGTCCTACCTGTGTTGAGGACTCCAAAGCTGGACACAGTACTCCAGGTGGGGTCTCACAGGAGCAAAGGGGTAGAATCACCTCCCTTGACCTTCTGGCCACACTCCTCTTTATGAAGCTCAGGATGCAGTTGGCTTTCTGGGCTGCCAGTGCACACTGCTAGCTCATGTTGAGCTTCTCATCCACCAGCACTCCCAAGACCTTCTCCTCAGGGATGCTCTCCATCTATTCTTCACCCAACCTGTATTTGTGCTTGGGATTGCCATGTCCTATGTGCAGGACCCTGCACTTGGCTTGGTTGAACTTCATGCAATTTTCATGAGCCCACCTCTCAAGCCTTTCCAGGTACCTCTGGATGGCATCCCTTCCCTCCAGTTTGTTGACCATGTAAAAGGCCACCAAATTTGTCAGGTATGATTTGCACTTGGTGAAACCATGTCAGTTGTCACCAATCAGCTCCTTCTCTAGGTGCCTTAGCAGAGATTCCAGGAGGATCTGCTCCATGATCTTGCCGGGCACAGAGGCAAGACTGACTGACCTGTAGTTCCCTGGGTCTTCCCTTTTTCCTTTTTTGAATATTGGGGTTATGTTTTCCCTTTTCCAGTCAGCAGGAACTTCACCAAATTGCCACAACTTTTCAAATATGATGGAAAGTAACTTAGCAAGTTCGTCTGCCAGCTCCTTCAGGACCTGTGGATGGATTTCATTAGGTCCCATGGTCTTATGCACCTTCAGATTCCTTAGATGGTCTCAAACTCGATCTTCTACAGTAGGCAGTTCTTCAATCTCATAGCCCCTCTTTTTGTCCTACGTGACTTGGGCAGTCTGGCTAGAGCTTGTGCCAGTGAAGACCAAGGTGAATATGTTGTTCAGCATCTTAGCCTTTTTCATGTCCCTGGTGACCAGGTCTCCCATTTCCTTCTGGAGAGGGCCCACAACTTCCCTAGTCTTGCCTTTATACTTAACATATCTAAAGAAGTTTTTCTTGTTGCCCTTGTTGTCCCTGCCCAGATTTAATTCTCTCTGGGCTTTAGCTTGCCTAATCTGGTTCCTGGCCACTTGGACAGTTTCTCCATATTCCACCCAGTCTACCTGTCCTTGCTTCTACTTTCTACAGACCTTCATTTTTGTTTTGAGCTTATCCAGGAGCTCCTCGTTTATCCATGCAGGCTTCCTGGCTTTTTTGCCTGACTTCTATTTTGGGATGCATTTCTCCTGAATTTGGAGGAGGTGATCCTTGAATACCAACCAGCCTTCTTGCGCCCCTCTCCCCTCCAGTACTATATCCCATGGTACTGTGCCAATCAGATCCCACAAGGGTCCGAATTCTGCTTTCCTAATGTCCAGGATAGTTAGCTTGCTGCACACCCTCCTTGCTGCCCTAAGAATCTTGAATACTACCATTTCATGATTGCTGCAGCTACCATTAAGTTTGACATTCCCTACCAACCACTCCGTGTTGGTAAGGATGAGGTCCAGCACAGTCCTTGTTGGTTCCTCTATCATTTGAAAAAGAAAGCTGTCATCAACACATTCCAAAAACTTCCTGGATTTCTTGTGCCCTGTGCTGTCCCTCCAACACATTCTGGAGTGGCTGAAGTACCACATGAGGTCCAGGGTCTGCAAACGCGATGCTGCTCCTATCTGTCTATAGAGGGCCTCATCCTCCTGTCATCCTGGTCAGGTGGTCTGTAGCAAAACCCTACTGTAATGTCCCTTGTCCCTCTGCTACCTTTAATCTTGACCTATAAACTCCCTGTTGGGTCTTAATCCATCCCTGTGTGGAGCTTCACATACTCCAGTTGGTCGTTGACACAGAGAGCAACACCCTCCCCTGATCTCCTGAGCCTTTCCTTCCTGAAGAGTCTGCATCCCTCCATTCCAACTCCAGTCATAAAAGCCATCCCATAATGTCTCTGTGCCACCAATAAGATTGTAGCTCTGGAGGTATACACACACCTCTAACTCATCTTGCTTGTTCCCCATGCTACATGCATTTATGTAGAGGCACTTTAGGTGGGTGCCCAGTGGGGCTGGCTTATTGGCTGAAGTGACTGCATTTCTATCGTGTTGCTCTTCAGGTGATCTTTCTTTGATGTGTATTATCTGTGACTCCCCAAGTCTTTCTGTCTCAGGAACCCTTCACTCGCCCCCATAAGATTTTGAGTGTGCTGTAGCATTCTCAGAGCACATCTCAGAGCAACCAGTTGAGGGCCTTTGCTAGTGACCCTTCCCACAGATCTGGGAGCATCATCATCATCCCTTGGCTTATCAAGACCTAACAAAATAATGTCCCCCTCCCCCAGCAACCCTGATGAGATGCCCCAAAACTTGTCACAGACAAGCCTGATATTATTACCCCCCTTGCCCTTCACATCTAGATACCAATGTCTGAATGCTCTTCAGAAGCAGGAACTGGGCAGGTTAGGGGCCCTAATCTGACTGCTTGGACTACTTGTGCAACCCTCTAATACGGTCTGGCTCTTGGTTATCCTAATTGTTGCAAACAAAACCACAAAACCAGCTCACTCATACGGGACATTGCTTCCTCAGCATTTTTCACTGTTCCCTCAGTGGGAGGCCACTTGTCAATCAAAATTAAATTCTAAGTCATATTCTCCCAGTGACTCAGAACTAACTGCTGGAGACTCAAGTAAGGTCAAACAAGATACATTCTTTACAGCTTAAGTGAAAGCGTCTTTTCATGCCAAATAACCTTCCCTAATGTTTATATGGCCCATATCTCCATTCTCAAATGTTTATTTAGAGATATCAGGAGTGCCATAGGCGATTATGTTTAAACATCATATAACAATTTTAGATAAATATAAAAGAATGCTGTCTGTAGGCATTTCTTCCACCATTTAAGTATTTTTTAAAGGATTTTTTGCTCAACCAGGATCCAAGAAAAAAGATGAGATCACTTCCAACTTGAATAAGGAAGTTTCGCAGTCTATATATGAAGGAAGAAAGGACTAAATGACTTTTGGGCAAGGTAATTGATAACTTGTCCTGAAATAACTACTTATTGTCCTCGAATAAGTAGTCCACCTGAGGAAGTTTTATCCCTTGATCACATAACATTTTTGTAAAGAAAAAATTGCTAGGTTTTTATCTGTGAGAATCACTGGTGTAGCAATGGGGTATTGACGTGACAATTTATAAATGTGGTACTGAAATGCTGACGGGCAGATGTTGCAAAGTATCATTTATTAACAGTGATTTAATTGTTTTATCTGTCTCCTTTGTTTTTGTTCTTTAATTTCCTAACAGTAATGTTTATTAACTGGAAATCTTCAAGAAGATAACTTTGATACTGAAGAATATTTACCAGTTTAGAATGTATTTTTTATGATGATAGATACTTACATGAAAATATAGTTCTATGATAAAGAAAAAGATTAATTCCAGTTGACCTTCTATGCTTTAAAAAAGGGCCAAGTTGTGTATTCTGAATTTTGGAGAGCAAACATGGATGTGAAAATTCACAAGCAGTCAATTGAGCAACACATCTGAGTTTTGCCTAATAAGTGGATATGCCTGATCACCAACTACTACAAATAGATAAGGGGTTATTTCACAAACCATCAACAAATAGCTCTATTATATTACTGAAATCCCTATATGGAGAAAATATTTTAACTTCAGTCCCTTTTCTAGCAAACCACTTACCAGATAAGGAAATATTATCATTAATTTCTCTGACATACTGTTTGTGACTCCTCATATCTCATGTATAAAAATAGAGAGAGAGAGAGGGATAAAAAGGAAGATGCAAGCAGTAGGAGAGAGAAAGGGACAGAAGCATGGTGGTAGAGGGAGAGAGTGAATTTCCTATTCATTAATATACAGGTATAATTTCTACTTTTTGCATATGTGGTAACTTTGGCTTTAAAGGAAAGAATTAAGTTCTTTGATAGAGCAATGGAAAGACACATGATGCAAATGATTTATCACATGCCTTATAAGGCAAAGGATGAATCAAATCAGAGCAGAGCACAATTTAAAAGCCTGGTTAAAGCCTAGAGTACCATGTACTTAGTGGTACTATGGTCTTAGCTATCGTTTATCCAGTGAGGCGGCTTCTCCAGCACCAGCATTTCAGAAGATAATACAGCAAGTCTTCCATCCTTCTCTCTTCCTCCTTCAAGTCTTGATGAGAAGGGGCAATGCCAAGGATAGGACCAACCATGGGAGAGATAAGACATATAAAATTCGGGGAAAGACACATAAGTCAAACTAAGGAACTCTGTACATCACTTGTCTGTGAAGAAACAGTAACCTGAAATAAAAAAGCTTGGTAATTTAGTACAAAACACACAACCCCCCCCAACCATATACATGAATTCTCTATCTGATTATGAAGGTA
>VZTM01018578.1:0-19548 GCA_013400555.1 Jacana jacana
GAGCACTTTCCTTTCTTAAGGGTGCTATATAAATAGTGTCTATTTATTGGAATTGCATTTTGAGGTAAGTAGTTCAGCATTTTGTATCTCTGAAGGGGCCACTACTGTTTCCTTTCTACATCAGTCTTCAAAACCTTACAAAGTAGCTTCTTTACTGTGACCTCTTCTAAGGATTCTTTTGAAGAATAAGAGTTGTAGATGTGTTTGATTCTGGGTTGTGGTTTTGGGGGTTTTGTTCTGGTTTTTTGTTTGGTTGGGGTTTTTCTTATATTTTTCTCTAGTGCCTTACCTTGAAGTATTGAATCTTTAAAAAATATTCCAGCCTATGTTAAAGCAGACTATTTTAGTGTAACTGACAAATGTATCTTGCATGTAGAAGAGTATAATTAAGGAGAAAAGGGAGTGGACAAATTTGGAATAATTTAATTTGAGTGGGTTAACGGAATCCCAGCCTAGAAAGTGATTAAATTACTTTCACTACTCTAGATATGCTAATGTGTATATACTAGTGTACATTTTCTGGAGGCAAGGTGCAAAGAAAGCTTTCTTCAGAACACTTCAGCTGAGAGGGAATTAACAAAATCCTAATTGCAAAGTTATTTGCATAAAATCGGCTATTTGTATGAGGTCCCTTGATATGTTCTTTTTGTGTGTCTCCAAACTCTAAGGCTGAGCAAGACCTGAAATACTATGGTTTTCCCTGTAAGATATTCAATTATTTATCTTTATAATTAGGTTTCAATTCATATTTTCCTCTCATTTTATTATGGTGTTTGCAATGACAATTATTATACACTCTTCAGAAACAGTTTACTGTATTACTTAACAGCCAAGTAGATGTAAAATTTTTTTGCAAGACCAGTGGTAATTCTGTTTCTTTATTTGGAGTCTAAGCAAAGACTTAAGTCCCCTTGAACCCCGAGGAGGGACTTGAGCTTATAATTTATAGATGTTACTTTATCAAAACTGATGGTTGTGTAATGTTCTCATCCATCCAACCAATCCTACTTTGATGGTTTATTTTTTATTCAAGTACTGCAGACAATTCCCAAGTAAGACAGGGGTACTATTCAACATTAGTTATTATTTTAGTAATACAGCTTTTGTGAAGGAGTTATACATTCCATGCACTTATTAAGATAATAAAGCAGTGTACTTCACCTTGAGCATCTTGGATTTTTGGACCTGTCCAGAGTCTCATTAATGCAGAATGTAATGGAGTGCCTTAAATAGTAGAGCAGCTACTCTATTTTGAAAATACTGTTTTGAAAGTTGTTAGATAATTGTTAGATAGTCTGGAATGTCGTCTGTTAGACTGGGTTCTGTGTTCTCTTCGAAATAGCAACAGCTGGTTTCTAATACTTCTCTCTCCCCAAAGTTGGGGGGGGGTATGCTTCTGGGTATTAGAAGCCCCAGTTCTTTTCTTTATCTCCTCCCCCTGCTTTTTTTTTCCTCAGGCACTGTGTGCACATCCTAATGCCAAAAACCCTCAACCAGAAAAAAAAACATAAAAACAAACACACAACCCCAGCTGGGAGCTTTATTTGCACTTATTTGTGTATGCATATGTTAAAATTAATGAGCCACCAAAAATTAATTCCTTCTGTACTTATTAAGATTACATGATGATACAATCAGGACGTATAAAGTGGGAAGAAAAATATCATATTTTGTCTTCCTGAGATGTTGTAATCACTGATTCAAGTGAAACATGACGTACTGCACTGCAACCTTGGTAGATAGTACTTGCTAGAGGCACAACAGAAGACACATATTAATGTGATATTTAATATATATGCTTTTGTTTATTTCTAAAAAGTTTTTTGATAGAATTTTGCCTCAATAAATGAGGGAGGAAGAATACAAAGCTTGTGTTTGCACTGGGTACGAGTGTATCTTAACAACTATTCTTGAATTTTTAAAATGATGTTAAAAAAAAAAAGTATTAATGCATCTTAGGGTCTGTTTAATTGAGGCCTTCAGTGTGTCAAGTCAGAGCTGTGATTTTTGGACTGGGTTTTACAGATATCTTTCTGATCTTCATGCGCCTGGGGACCCTGCTTGGCAGTGCATTGGTGCTCAACATCAGTGGATTCTGCAGCTCATGCACAACTGTAAGGAGAGCTATGTTAAAGAACAAAAAGGCAAGGATATATTTATATATATATATATTTGACACTTTGGAATTTGGCACCGCCTTTTATTTGACAAGTTTTAGTGTACAAATGATGTTTGGGTTTTTTTCCCATCAATCTTGATAGCTTTTTACAAAGTTGAGTACTGACTTGTATTTTTTTCTTTATTCTATTATAAAAACAAAACAGCAGTTGGACTTTTCTTTTTGTTTAATTTATAACTTTTAAGCTCTTCACATGGGAAAAGCATTAAATTTCAATAATTTCTCTGAAGTTTAGTGTCTTCTTGAAATACTTCTTTGAGGTCACATGAAGTTTGGATTGTCTTCTGAATTTGCCAGTTAGATTTTTGTCACAAGATACGTTGTTACTATCTGGATATGCAGCGCGTTGGGGCACAGTGGAATAACGTATAATTTCTTGATATGCATGGAATGATAATACAGTGTTTTCTTGTGCTTTGTTCGTGGGCAGTTTCAAAATTCAGATTACACTGTTCAGACGCAGGTCTAGAATTGGATTAATAAGAGATTTAGACAGTAATATGAATACTTAGTTTTAATCTGTCTTTGCTCTGCTAGTTGTGCTCCTCAATGAAACGTTTGCTCATAGGTATTGTTTTCAGGTGTGCAGCAACTTAGCTACCAGTTAATGTGTTCTATCACATTAACATAATTTCAAAAAGGAAATGCCTCATGGCCTGGCATTTCTAGTAGTAAAACCTGAAAACTGGATTTTTAAATTAGAAAATGACAAGTAGTGCCTTGTTTCTCAAGAAGTCTTACCAGGTTTGCTGCCACTTCTGAAATGAGAAAGCATGTTGGAATCTGGCCTTTCTTGGCTTATAGGAAATGCCCCTGTTTAGTGTAGTGCATGTGTATCCCAAACCAAATAATGTGTTCTCTTCTGAGAAACCACAAAAATTTTACTGAGTTGGAACTGCTGCGGAAATGTGCTGTAAGATTGCTGCAGGAGGCTTGAACTCTCTAGCAGAGGTTACGACATCAGGTGTGGAGTTCACGGGGTGCATCACATACGACAGCGATGGCAGTGAGTTTTAGCTTAAAGCATGTGCAGACCACGGTGAGGAGTGCTGTGGGACCAGCTGGAACACCAGGTTGGTTCTTGGGCCTTTTGGTCAAAATTCAGAACACTTCCAAAACTCACTTGTAAAAACAGCCATGGTTAACAATTCTAAGCTTGCTTTTTCTCTACTCGCATGCAAAATGTTGCATAGCCATCTTCTGACTTTTTAGTGAGAAAATTAGGGCATGAAGATACTAAGTGCTTGAGATTTTTGTTGTAGGAGTCTATGTAACTTTGATGTGCACGCTCCAGTAAATGAATGGAAAATGTGTCTAAATTGCTAGGCTTGTCTTGAAAATCTCAACCTGTTTGGTGTTTTTCTTGCAACCAATCTTCTTACCTCAGCCTTAATATCAAAGGGGCTATTATGTTAGCAGCTTTGTTTGGCTCACAGAAGAGGGAATTTAAATAACTTTGAATGCCCAGTAAATGCATGTATGAATAGTTAATATTTAGTCCATATATGAAACAAATGCTAATATCCCTTTTATTAAAGAGCTTATCAAATTTCAGTAGGGTTTTCCATTACTTCTATGTGATCCCTACTGATGTAGTTTTTGTACAGATTTTAAAAAAAAACCTTAAGAATTGATCTTAGTTGATGGAATTTCTCATTTAGTATCTAGTAGAGAAGGAAAGGTTGCTGAATGTGTTTTTTCCTTTTCATAGATCTTTAATTTTGGCATATACCAGACAGCAGAAGGAGAGCCTTGCAGAAATTGGTATTAACTGCCAAGTAGAACAATGCTGATTATGATCAGGGACATGGAATGTATTTTTAATCTACTTCAATAACTCTATACCTTTCAAAAATAAAAAGTATGGGCTTTTGCTTAAATTAGCTATGCAAGATTTTGAGGAATCTAATCAACTTAATCAGAAATGTGGTTTATACATTTATAAAGTCACAGGCTATTTTTAGAAAAAAATAATTTTTCAATCATTGAAGTATTCCATTCTTGAAACATGCTTCCAAAACTGATTATTTTCTATATCAAGCATTTGGAAGAGGAGGCAGGTCATAAGGTTGATACTCTAATGAAAAGGGCATTAAATATTTTTCTAAATTTCCCTTTTCAGCGGGGGGTAATAGATGTCATTTCTAGCAGATGCTGTTCTTCATATTGCAGGTGCTGGAATAAGCAGACAGCAATTACAGTTCCACCCTGAACATACCAACAATTTTTGACTATTCTTAGCTTAGTTCTTCTGCTGATTGTAACTATGTCAGTTGTAACTGACTGAGGTTGGCAGAAGTCCGATGTGTTTCAAATACTATCTGTTTTCAGCTAATCCAACTTGTGTTAACTATTTCCAAAAACCTAAAGGTGTGCTGTGCTGAGCTTTGTCAAATAATTTGGCAGTGTGGCTTAAAGGCTGACAACTACCAACAACAAATTATACAATTGGATGTTTCCTTTGATTTTAATAGACAATTATTAATCGTAAAAGATGCAGTAATCTGATCATTAGCTAATTGGTTGAGTTTATTTCAACAGGGACAAGTAGGATGTCGAGTTTTCTTGAGTCCTGCTTATGAAGTACTTCACAGCAGCATTTTGGAGTGTATTTCCCTTAAAGAATATCTCTGTGTTTGTATTAAGCTACTGTTTCCCCTCAGTCTTAAACAACCCTGTTGGTTTGCTGAATAGTCTTGAATTATGTAGATTAATGTTTCATTACATTCTCAAATATGGCTGTTGTTACTCACCCATCATCACTTTTAGCCTATCTATCTCTCACTCTGGATAGCCATAGCAGACCTTACTTATTTGTGAGGTTAAAAAAATGCAGGAAGATGATGCTCATATCATGAGAAACTGTTGGAAACCAAGCCCATGAGTTTCAAGGAGTGAGTGAATATGCATATATGACAGCAGGTCAAAATTTCTCCTGCTCTGAAGTAAGAGCAGCAAGGACAAAGAGACCAAACAGCAGAGCCAAAGTCGTAGTGGAAGCATGAGGCAGCACAGAGGACGCCCAAGCTATAAAGCTTCCACTTTTGTTTCTGTACCTGAAGCCATTCTCCTGCTTCTATGATGGCCAGATTCATTCATTAAAGGTGCAGTTGCAGATAGGGGACCCACATGCAATTGGCTGGAGCTTTAGCTCTGCTGATGTAATAAAGTTTGGGAACACATGGATTTATTAACTTCTTTTCTATTTAATTTCTGTCTGCCTTTACTAATGGAATGTGCTCCTTTATTGTTTTTTAAAACCTTTTTTTAATGGCTGTGAAGTTATTTCTTGAAGGATTGATACATTCCTGTTATAAATCTGGTCGCTGCCCACTGGAAGGACCTGAAGTAGATAAAGCCAATTTACTGCTTTTAGTACGTAGATACGATAGAGTGAGGGAGATGTATGAGGACAAATAAACAGGGAAAAGAACTTTTTTAAGGCTAATGATATCAAGTTTAAGATGGAACAGCACTATGCTTACTCAAAACAGTATTTCTTAAATCTCTAGCAAGAGGTAGTTGAATGATATACTAAATTGTGCTGGTATTCTATGCCTTGCATTGGGTAAAGTCTGAATTGCTTCTTCTGAACATTGAACTTTATAGAATTCTAGGGACTTTCAAACCTGATGTACCCAGAGAGTAAATGGTTTCCTTCAATTAAGTTTTTATGTATCTGTACTTTTTAAATTTACTTGGCGATTCCCCTATTATTAGGGCATAATTGTAGTTTTGCAATATGGCTTATGCTTCCCAGGCTTACTGGAGTACAGGAAACACGGGGGATATAATGACGTAAAATGACATGAAAATAAATGTAAATAAATGAGGTTTAGTTTAAAATTCGCCTGGGGCACTGGGCAGATAGCCAAAATGAGTTAAGCAGTGGGATTCTTAACATGAGTATCAGGGAAAGAAGCTATGGAGGTTAAGACTGTTTACTGTGTGGCCAATGGTTATTTGCTTAGACTTTAATAGTGACTTAGTAAGTTTTGTGATTATTTATTTTCAGCTGAAATGGGTAGGGACTCCAGTCCAGTTATTGACAAACTGACAGAAAAAGTCTTAATTTCTTAATATGTCTTTCTGAGATATTATGTAACGTTATTGCAAATAAGCTATCTCTTAATATAGTTTAGAAACTAACTCTGTAAATGGGAACACTACCCGAGTTGTTATGTGATCTTGCTGCTGCCCTTTGGGTTGCAAAACATATAATATACAACCTATTAATGTTCCCAACATGGAGACAGTTTTCAAAACTAGAATATACTAGTTCGGTCGTTGTGATGGTTTTGGTAGTTCTTATTGCTGGAAAGAAAAAGAGTTCTTCATGGAGCACTCAGAGTATGCAGAGTATGATACATGGGTCTCCAGATACTGTAAAAAAAAAAACCAACAAACCCAAACAAAACAGCCAAAGACCTGTGCAGGGTTTTTCTGTGCCAGAATAAGAGCAGCTGTACATAGTGTGCAGGAGAGAGATGGATGCTTAGACCACATTGCTCTTTATGTGCCACACTGAGATTCTATTCACCTTGCAATGAATGATCCATCTTTGTTAGATCAGACAGGCCGGCAAGGCTTGTGTCAAAGGGGCCTTTTCAATTTGTTATCCTAGCAGCTGGTTCTCTTCCATTGCCTTTGCTTACTGTACATCTGGAAGAAGACTTCTTGCAGCTGGGAGCCATTTCATGTCTAAACCACATCCCCTGTCCATAGTAGAAATACCCTTTTGACAGCAGATGTCAAGCAAACCCTTAATGGGTTATTAATTACAAAAAAAAAAAGAAAAAAAAGAAAAAAAATATTAATCAGTAAAAATTTAACTGCCTATTTATTTCCCTTTTTTAACACCTGTATCTCTAACTTTGCTATTACCTAATTCTACTAAAAACTCTGACAATGTTCAGAAGTGCAGGTGGCATTCTTATTTTATATACTTTAAATAAAATTTATAGTATTATAAAGGCAGTAAATATTGTGATTAAAAGCAGACAGTAAATGCTATGATTAAAAAGTAGCACAGGTAGTTTAAAGCCAAAATTGAAAAGCTCAGCATTACTGAAGATAAAGTGAAACGCTTCTGTTGCCACAATTTTACCTTGGTGTCTGCTCTAGTCTTCTAAGCCCTTATTCGGGCAGTTAAGTAAAAGCAAGTTGTTTTCAAAGTTGCTGAACATCTTAATGTCCACTGGTGCGTTTTACTAGTGCTAGTAAAATGACATCATTTTTATTTATGTGCTGAACTTGAAGTGTTTGGCTCTTGCTTCAGTATTTTTTGGCCTGCAGGACTGACAATAAGGCTTACCCTGAGGCTGTGAAATACTTAAAACGCTACTAGAAATAATCAGCCCAATTCCCCTTTATGTGATAAATGGAAAAGTAGTTTTAGTATAAATAGATTTAGTATAACTAAGACTAGCCTTAAGATTTAAAAAAGCATTAGTTTTTAAATGCACTCCAAAACTGATGTTTTTTCATACAGTGCAGCAATTTTAATCTGTCCCACTCATCTGCTAGAAATACAACCCATTTTCTCCTTGATCATTGAAAAATGTCAGATTCCTAATACACATAAGGTTAGAAAGAAAAAGAATGAAATGCAGTCATTCGTCTGTTGAGCAGGTTAAAGGGATTTTTGGCAATTTCTCCTGCTCGCCTAATTTCTTCTCTAGACAAATTGAAATTCTCAATGCGTTGCCCTTGAAAGGAATCTTATCCTGGTTGTGTCGGTGCGGGCTCCAGGCACTGTGTGTTTGGTCAACAAGCAACAGTGGGTGGTCAGGCTGTAGCACAGGACAAGGGCCTGCTGTGCACAGGAAAAAATGTTCAAAGGTGTTTAAGGGTGGTAAGGAAGTCTGCCGCCCCTTCAGAGGGTCGGGAGGCTATAGATCAGCCTTCCCTCACTATTATAGCCTGTGAGAAAATTCACTGTCAGATACATAATGGATGAAAGAATACAGTAACTGCATTCACCTGCTTGCCCATCTATAGGGTCTTTTTTTTTAACTTAATGTGGTTCATACAAGCTGTATATGTTCATGCAGTCTGTGTAGGGGCTGATGTTTGACTTAACATGGAAAGCTACGCTGAAAAACTGCTCAGACTGAGGTTGATCACTTTGTTAACAAAGTTCTTTGTCACTAAACAAAGTACGGGCACTATATTACACCCTGGTCAACCAGCAGCTTTTGTAAAATGCTCTAACTGAATGTCACATAAGTGATGCACCAAGCTGGCAGAATTGCAGGGAGGTGAGAGATGTGTGACTCCCACAAGAAACTTCTGCCTGGCAGACTGCAAGGCGGGGGAAAAACAAGCAGAGATGTACAGTGATGGATATTGCAGAACAATTTTTACACTCAGTTTGGCAACAGTTTGGAAAAATGAAAGTAAAACTGCTTTTAAAGATGTAAATCGACTGGCTTGCAGATTGTGGAAAAATCCATTTGGGGCAAATTTCATGTTAGTTCTCTTTTTAATGAAGACTGTAACATGCTGCATGCCAAGAGCCAGTAACATTACAAAAAAATTAGGTCAGGATATGTATATGAGCTGTAGGTACTGTAGCCACAGGTACCCACAGGGCACAGGTACCCTGTAGCAACAGCAGTCTTGATAAGCTTAGAGTAAACCTGCAATTAAGAGTCAGCACAGATGACTTTTTATTCACAGAAGGTAAAAGTGCAAATATAATAAATTTCCTCAAAAAGCATTGTGCTTTTTTAAATTTTTTTGGTCCTTACTTTGGTGAGATCTTACTGCACTAGAACAGAAGTCTGAACTAAACTCTTGAACTATTTATATTTTACACACTCTCTGAATGTTTGTATTTTTTTCTACATACCTTTAAAATATCTGTCCACAAAACGTTGGAACCCAGTAAATTCCTTTAAAAAAAAAATAAAGCAAAGATCCTTAAAACTTCTTACATGATCTTCTAATGATTTTACAGTTGTAATAAGACTTTAATTACAGTTCTGGTTTTTCATTACTTCTTCAAAGAAGAAGAGGAGAATGTAGTAAATTTATTTTTCCTGTGTTTCCTCGGTTAAATACATATTTGGAGGTGGAGTCACTGATAGATATGCTCCATGTAGATGCTGTATTTTTAGAAGAAAAAACACTTCTGTAATTTCAAAGATACAGTATATTTAAAAATAAAGAAGATGATCTGCCAGGAATTAATTGTTCATACTGTTTATACAACATTGTAAAACCTGTTAGCACATTAAAAAGTTAATTTCTTGAAACTTTAGATTGCTGCTGTCCTATATTCAGGATCTAGGAATGTAGAAATAGTACACAAATCAAATAATGAATGGGCGGTAAATTATTATTTGGGTAGTTTATTTAGGTTTATAAATATTACTGTCTACAGTCCACACTAATATTAATTCATTGTATTACATTGTGCTGCTAAATTTAAGCTGCTGGCTCCATAGAGGGAATTAGTTCGGCTGGGAGAACAATTGTTTGTAAGTTAACTCTCACTTTTTCCCAAGATTTATGCGTCAGTGCACAGTCTTCAAGCGCTATCTTCTGGTCGGGCGAAAGCAAAATCAGCTTTGCTAATGCAGTCCAGATGTTTATTAGTCCTGAGGGTATATGGGCTGTTGTAGTTTCCCGCTGCTGTGTTATACTTGCTTGTAATGCTAGACAACCAATTAAGAAATTAGTTCATGTTAAACTTTCTTTTCCTGGTACAGCTGCAAACTGATGATGTGGTTTTTCTGGTGGAACAAGAGAGTATTCTTTACATGTTTTCTGTTACTGGTGAATATATAAACCATTTGGGTGGTGTGGGGTTAGTGTATCAGCAGCAATACAGAATTTTCAGGTTTTCAGCTACCTCAGGCAAATGGTTTTAATTGAACTAATTCACATTAAGATGTTTTGGTAAGTGTGTCTGTTTTTCTTAATTCTGGGGTTTACTTGGCACTGTCATTTTTAGAGACCATCTGTTTACAACAAATTCCTCATACTAACAAGTTGTTTGAAAGGTGAGAACTTAAATTCTATGCAAAGACATCAAAGAGGGAAGTTGTGCTATATCATGGCTTTTTCTAACTGTAGTTATTGTGAAAATAGCATTGCTGTACATTTGAGGGTTTTTTTAGTACATGTTTTACCTAAGAATTCCTGTGACAATTCTGATTTGTCTTTGTGAAACCTGCTCTAGTGGAAAGTGTCCCTGCCTGTGGCAGTGGGATTAGAATTTGATGATTTCTAAGGTCCCTTTCAACCTGAGCTGTTCTGTGATCCTTGGCATAACATGTTTTTTTCCCTCAAATAAAATGTGCAAATTTACAACATTTAAGATGTTGTCAAACTGTTTAAATCATAAGTGCTGATGACCTCAAACAGATCTCTGCTGTATTGGTAGTTGCATAGTACCTGTCCATAATAATTTAGCTATTTGGACTTGCAGCATATGTACCTACTTAAAAAGCTTCTGAAAGCTTTAGGTTTTTACTTTTTCATTATTTTGTATTTTTAGTTCATTCAGAAGGAATAGTCTTTCCTCAGTTTCTTCTTCAAACTCTTTGTAGACCTTGTCTGTGGTGACAGTGGGTAGCACACTGAATCACTGCAGCGGATTCCATATGGCTGAAAACTCATAAATTTTAAAGGTGTCATAAAGGTGAGTTGTTTTTAGTAAGTGCAGCAGAATCATGATACAAAATAAAGATAGTATGGAAGGGTTCACCAAGTTAGTTAATGTGGTATATCCATCGTGCTTGTGAATGATGTGGCAAATTGGGTCTGTTTACTTTGGTGTCTTATGGTATGAACAGTAATAAGATACATGGAGGAACCAACAGTTAGCTCAGTAATGATAGTGTGTATTTGGTTTGCAAGGCAAGGTTTTGGTAGTGGAGGGACTACAGGAATGGCTTCTGTGAGTATCTGATAGAAGCTTCCCCTGTCTGATGGATCCACTGCTGGCCAAGGCCAAACCCATCAATGACAGTGGTAGCACCTCTGTGAGAACATACTTAAGAAGGGGAAAAAAACCTCAACCTGCATGGTAGCAGCCACAAGAGAGGACTGTGAACGTGTGAGAGAAGTGATTCTGCAAACACCAGGGTCAGTGAGGGAGTGGGAGAAGGTGCTCCAGGCACCAGAGCAGAGATTCCCCTGTAGCCTGTGATGAAGACTCTGGCAAGGCAGGCTGCCCTCCTGCAGCCCATGGAGGTTAATGGTGGAGCAGATACACACCTGCAGCCCATGAGGGATCCCATGCTGAAGTAAGTGCATGTGCCTGAAGGAAACTGTGACCCCATGGGAAGCCCATGCTGGAGCAGGCTCCTGGCAGGATCTGTGACTCCTATGGAGTGAGGAGCCTATGCTGGAGCAGGTTTGCTTGTAGGACTTGGGACCCCATGGGTGACCCACCCTGGAGCAGTCTGTTCCTGAAAGACTGCACGCTGTGGGAAGACATAAGTTGGAGAAGTTTGTCGAGAAGTGTCTCCTGCAGGAGGGACCACATGCAGGAGCAGAAGAGTGTGAGGAGTTCCTCCCCACAAAGAGGAAGGAGCAGCAGTAACAACATGTGATAACTGACCGCAGCCTGCATTCCCTGTCCCCTTGCTCTGCTCAGTGGGAGAAGATTGAGAAAAGTGCGTGTGAAGTTGAACCCAGGAGGAAGGGAGGGGTTTAGGGAAGGTGTTTTAAGGTTTATTTTTCATTTCTCGTTGCCCTACTTGGTTTTGATTGGTAAGAAAATAAATGAATTTTCCTCAAGTAGAGTCTGTTTTGCCTGTGATGGTAATTGCTGAGTGATCTCCCTGTCCTTATCTTGACCCACAAGCCTTTTGTTATAATTTTTATTCCCTGTCCAGCTGAGGAGGCTAAGTGATGGAGTAGCTTTGGTGAGTACCTGGCATCCAGCCAGGTTCACCCCACCAATGCCACATTGAAAGGTCACAGGCAATCTCTTTTAAAAGCCATTAAAAAATTATGGGAGGAAGAACTTCTTTTAAAATTAATTAAGACTCAATGCTGTCACCTATTGGAAGTTTATGATAAGTTTCACAGTACTTAATATTACTCCCTGTTGCTCTGAGCATAAATTCAGTATAAATATTCTTCAAATCCATTTTACTTTGTGTAACTCTTGAATCTGAGTAGTGCAGTGTTACAGCTGGTGCTCTTACTGTGTGGCCTTCCTGTTGTTTTAAGTGAATGTAGGTCTTGATGGAAAAGATAAAGCAATATAAACTCAAATACTGAGATTCTCACTAAAAATTCAGCATGAATTACCAGGAGAGGTTTCATCTCTATAAGAAAGTAAATTTTATTACTGTGAGAACAATCAACCACTGAAGTAACCTCCTCAGGGACGTGGTAAAGTCCCCATTGTTGGAGGCTTTCAAGACACAACTGGACAGGGTGCTAGATAATCTCATTTAGGCTCTCTTTCCCACAAAAGGCTGGATCAGATGATTCCAGGTCCCTACCTGATTCCAGGTCCCTACCCGCCTGGGCTGTTCTACAGTTTGGTGAATTGTGATTGAAGTTTAGCTGTTGCAGCTCAGTTGGGCAATGCAGAAATAATTTTTGATGGTTACTTTCCAAACTGTACCTACAAGGTGAAACGCACAAAGCAGCAATGCTGCCAGTGTTACACTACATTAAAGAAAATCATCGTGATCTGCTCGTTATCATATGGTTGTTTCTCAAAACATACTTTAGGCTCCAAGTATCCACCTTGATCAGATTGGATCTTTGCTTAGGACTTGCTAGTAGTGACCTACATGTAGACACACATCTAAAGGAAAACAAAAATAATATTTGATAAACTGGGAAATAATTTGTGTGTTTGTAGATACGTATACGTACAAGGTGCCTTACAGACATGCACAAGCATAGCGTGCATCTGCTCCATGGTGGATGGATTCTTTCTCTCTGAACTGTGTAGAGGTCAAAAAGCTAAGAAGTAGTTGAACACTCTGCCCTTAAGTGCTTCAGCTGGAGGCACAAGAAACTTTTGCTGTTGAAAAGTATATTTAGACATACACCGTAAAAAAGTGTGTGCCATGTCACTAATGGCATAAATACATATTTATCTATGGCTTTCAAGCAACTAATTGTAGAGCATTAATTAAAGTAAAACCAGAGAAACATACAGACCAAAGAATGCTATTTCCCACATGGTACTTGTGGTTTTGGCTTTGCTACAGGAGTCAATAGTGGTGTTATTGGATAGCACTGCTGCAGGAGAACAGTCTAAATAAGCGAGGCTGAGAATGTTTTTTGCTATGTAACTTTTATCTTGTATTACTTCTGAATTAAATTAAAATTCCACAAGCAGTGAGCAGTTTCATGTCGATTGATGTGCAAAATCTTCATAATGTTCTTTTCCTCCCGCTCCCTAGGCAACTCATTGCTCCACAGCCCCATGTTAGACCTGGACAGTGACGTGCGTCCATCACCAATTGGCCATCTCAGTCAAACTGCTTCACTGAAAAGGGGCAGCAGCTTTCAGTCTGGCCGCGATGATGGTAGGCATCTGCTTTATTTGGAAAAACCAAGCTGCAGTTCCCTATGTCCGGTGTGTGGTGTAATAATAAAAAAAAGAAACCAAACAGAAACCCAGATTCTCCATGTTTGTTTTGGTTTGATACCAAATAAAATCCTTTCTTCTCATGTGTTGCCATTCTTTCTAAGGGGTTCCTCTGTGATTTTAGCAAGCAAAGAGCAGTGCACAGCTGTAACCTGCTTCTTAAAATGTAGCCAAGGTAGCAAGAGTCTTTTTTCTACAAAACCAGGTTATATTTATTTTGGTATACATAACCACCTTTTGCTGCTGTTATACCCTTTGTGTGTGGTTGCTGAGATGTCTCTCTTTGCATTTGCTCCTTCTGTGACTTCACATATTTGCTCCTTGTTCTCTAATTCTGCAAACCCAGAAAGCTAAACAAAGCGTGTGACTAAGCTCCAGCAGTGGGTCCACAACCAGCTAAGCCTTTGTTTGTCATAAGTGTTTTCAACACCCTTGTCCTGACAACTTCATCTCAGGGGTCTTTCAATGATGACATCATAGGAGACAGAAAACGTTTTTCACACGCTAGGTCATTTCTCACCAAAGTGCTTTTGGGGTTTTTTTTGGTTTGGGTTGGGTTGGGTTTTTTTCAGACAGTGGGGTTTTGTGAAGATTTTTTGGCTTTGGTTTGCTTTGATGTTTCTCTTCTCCCAGTTCCATGGGCTTCCTTGAGAACCCATCTATAAATATCTGATTTAATATTTTTTTTTAGTAAAAAGGGGAGTGAAAGGAATCTTTCAAGAGCATAGAATGAAGAATAAAGAGAATTGTACATTCTTGTGCTGCCACCAGGATATCTTCCCATGCAAGACAAGTTATGTCAGAGTTTGAGGTTGAATGTTTGTATTTCAAAATGTAAATTACACAGACTCTTCAAAGTATACATGTATCCCAAGTATTTACATTATTATGTTACTGCCACCCCTGTCTTTTCTCAGTCCAAAAACTTGCATGAGCCATCCCCTAACAATACACATGCCACACTTAATGTAGCAAGTATCATCCAAAATCCAGGGTTTTTTTTCCATGTTTGTATCACTTTGCATGTGTTTCTGTTTAAAGAATTACATCTACAGAAGACAATTCCAATTCAATTGGTTGTCTTTGCTTTTTGAGTCTTAGTTATGGATGCAAGACCTTTTTACAAACTGAAGGAGTCTTCAGCAAGCTTTGCAGATTCTGTAGCAACCAGTTTAAACCAAGCCTTGAAGGAAGGCTGAAGGGTTGGTTGAGAGCATTATGATAACCCACTGCAAAGACCCTAGGGGCAGAATGAGTTCAGTTTATTGGTACTTATGTGCACACACCCACTGGATGGTTGGGAACAGTTGAAAACTCTACCATCTTCTCTAAGTGGAGAGTCAAAGCAAACCAGCCATTTATGATCCCTGTGCAGAAGCTGCCATTCCAAGTATGCCCTGATGACCTCTGTTTTCAGGTTGCTTGTGCATCCTTTTGGGTTTTAACAAACTGGAGGAATGGCATCTCTGGGGTTTTTTTGGTGGTTTGGCATGTTGATTCTTTTTTTCCCCAATATGATTCAGAGTAATTGTTTGACAAAAGTACTTTAGATTCAAAACTGCAGCATTCAAGTAACATTCAGCTCTTGCTTGAGCATGCCTTCAGAAGGATAGGTAAACAATAACTCTTTTCATCTTTAGGATGTTATAGCTCCCGTTATAATAGAATAAAATAAAAAATTCTGCTTTAACATAGATTGGAGATTTCTGTAGCAACAGAGTCAAAATAACCTGAATTTATGGCCAGAATGTTCTTTTGATGTGATGTGCAGTTGCTTATTCTAATAAATATCTGCTGTCTGCAGACTCCAGACTTAAGGCAGTCTTTGAAGTAGGCCTGAAGTGTGCTTCCTGGAGGGGAAAAGAATTTAATACATGAAGTAAATCTTGCCAGTGTATTTCCAGTTAGGATGAGACATCCCTGGTTATAACCTTGGGTTGATGGTGGAGCTTTTGGCAAAGATGAAACGGTTTCTCGAAGGAGCTGAAATCTTTTGGTAAGAACTCTGGGGTTGTTGGCCTTGCAGAGCCTCTGTTGCTATAGCAGCATTGGCACAGCTTCCTGGCATAATCACAGTGTATGTTAATGAGTTTTTCTGCTAGTGGGTCCAGCCCAGTTCCCTGACAGTCATAAACCAAGCTGGCAAAAGCAGTGCTCTCACATCCTGTCCGCACTGAGCTTTGCTAGTTGCACTTTGAAGTCGTCGTGCCTTTCAAGCAGATGCATCTCCATCAGCAGAGTTACGCTTCGGTTATGCCAGTCTCTCTCCAAAGGTGGGGCTTCCATTGGGGGATTTTTTTGATTTTTCAAGTACTAATCCAGAGTCCCAAAACATTTTGGCCATGAGAAAAAGAATGGGTTTGGTGGTGCAGATGTTTATTTGTCCACTAAAAAAATGGACTAATAGTTGACCCACACCTCAACAGAGGGCTGCTGCTCAAAGGAGATTCAAGACTGGCTACCAACACAACCAACAATGAAATAGTGAGGCCCTGGTGGAGTCTACTGGTTACCTGGTGTGTTATTAGGCAGCTCTTTTTGCCTAAATGGTGAATTCTGGTTCTGTGTTGGCAAAGTACTCTAGGAGAATAAAGACAAAAGGTGTTATTTCACCCAATATTTTTCTGTATTTCCACGGAGTTATATAGGATAATATGTTTTTAACTTTCTCACTTAGAAAAGACTAGAGCTATATACAAAAAAAAACCCACACCAACAAACATGGCCCTCTTTAAGTGTTTCTGGTTGGTTTTTTGGTTGTTTGGTTTGGATTATTTTTTTTTTTAAATATCTGTGTTTTCTTTTTCCAAGTTTACTCTAAGTCTTGAGGTTAAGTATAAGTCTCTTACCCCCCCACACCCCTACCCCCCCCCACTTCCTTTTGTTTCATTTAGTAAGAAACGGAGAAGTTTTCTGCTGCAAAACTGTAAGCTATTTTGCTGATGCATTTTAATTGTCAGTGTACCAGGAATGTAGGTAGGTTTGTGAAGTGAGAGAAGCTGCAGTGTTATATGTTATGAGCATGTTCTTCATCCAGGAATATCATTATATAATTAGTGATATACTAAATTTAATGACAATGTTAGAATGTCCCCTGTTTTTCAGATAAAAGATTTTGCCAGACAAATGAAAATGAAGATGAGAGGTTGGCAGCTTGCCCAAGGCCACAATGGAAATTTTTTTGAGCTAGAAATAAAGCAGATCTTCCAGTTTCCATTGTTTGCCTTAATCGTTAGCCCATCTATTAGCCTTCTTTCTTCAGCATCACCACTTCATCTTTTAAAACTTCTAATTTCTTCATTCCTTTGCATTACTTTATCTTTTAGAGTGGTTTGAAGACAGTAGACCAGCTCAACAGATTGTATGGTGGATTGCATTAGAAACCCCTACAAAAAAGGCCTATTCTGTGTATGTTGTCATAGTGCTGGCATCTTGTAAGCGTATAAGAAGGGAGGAAAGAGCTTGTATGTGTACCAATTATGTATGCGTCTGTGTGCCTGACTTTCATTTTTTCATTCCTACCTGAAAGGTTTGACATATACACTGTAAGGTCACTTCTGTAGCAAAAAGCAGCAGCAACTACATGTTTTTATTATTGATTCAAAGGATTTTAATTCTGCGGTTTCTGTCCCCTCTTCCCCTTTTTAGCTTGGCGATGCAAAGCTCCTCAGCAGGTTATATTTGTTGAAAAGTTGACAAAACTTGTTGTAAGTCAACTGCCCAACTTCTGGAAGCTCTGGATTTCTTATGTGAATGGGAGTTTATTCAGTGAGGTATGGATTCTTCTGTATAAATTGACTTTTGAGTTACAATGCTCCATAGTAATTATGTTTGAAATATTATACTTCACTGGAAGAAGTTACTGGACTTATTTTAATCAGAGAGGTTTATATAACTGTATGTTGACTCTTACACACTTGAGAGATGCTACTTTGACTAGTAAAGTGTCTTCCAATATTAACCTATAGAAGTGTGATTATTCTTTTTGTTTTTAAAGGAGCAAAAGCATACAACGGTATTACTTAGAATTCTGCCAGTGTTTTGTCTGTGTTTGTTCCTGATGCTGGAGTCAATATCTGTGTAGTTTCACCTCTTATTCATAGCTGGCCAGCTGCCCTTCATTGGTGATCTGAAGAAATAGAAAATTGTACAAAAGATAGAGATATGTAAAAGACAAAGTCATACAGAAAAAAATAGTTTCCTTTCTTTGGAACAAGTGTACTCATTTCTCGAGCTTTAAGTATTTGAAAGTTAGGATGGGTTCAAGACCAAAGTTGCAAAATGACCAAGGCTCAGACTGGTCTACCCAGACATACTCTAAGGGAGTCTCATCTGGAAGTGCAGTCACCTGTGCTTCTGGTCCTTGCTCAAATGATCTGGTTTTTTAGAAATTACATAAATATAAACTTGATAATCTACAGAACAAGGGGAGAGAAGTAATGATTCGTGATGGGCTGTTATTATGTGTACATGGATTTTGAAGGGATAGCTTTCATAATTAATTGGATATGGGTAGTATACAGCTTACCATCAAAATTGTCACCAGATAAATACAGTAACTTTAGGATTTGTGTTAGTGTTAAAATTTGGTCACAGAATTATGTTATGTTTTACAGACAACTCAATTCTGGTCCTCAAGCCATGTTCTTCCTTCTCCAGGAGAACAGTAGTGATGGCATATTCAAGGAACAAGTCTGACAAAGACAAACACACGGTTGAAGTGTAGTGAAAGGCAGCTCTCTGTTCCTTCAACAGATGATAAGGCACTAGTTCACATCCCATCTGCATAGCTGTCCCTGAGAAGTCCTGCTGGCTGCAGTTTGGACTCATTCATTCTGGGTACTAAAACAATTCTGAAGACAAGGTCTGTAAAGAGCTATAGAGGTAGTTGGGATAATTCAGAACAGGTGGAAATAAGCAAGCTTTTGGACATGTGGGTTATTCAGATCAGCTTCTATATCGAACCCAAAGGTCTTCACATCTAAAACTTCTCTAAATATATCTCACTAGCTATATCATTTCACTTATTGAGATTGTTTTTATCCTACCATGCTTACAGTGTCCTGTTGTGCTTAAATCCTAAAGTCATCACTGCTACAGTATTCCATTACAAAATTATCCCTAAAGCAGAATCCCTAAAGCAGATATCTACGTCTTCGCAGCTTTAGTGGAAAATAAAACAAAAACCTTGGGAAAGGAAATTTGGAAGCTTGTTTTGTCATTTTCCTTTTTTCTAACTAACTAGAGAATTTATTTCTCAAGCGGCCATTCTGTATATTGATACTGGCTGTAAATCAGTATATCATTTTAATATGATGATACTAATAAGTACTATAGCTCTTTATGTGTTGAACATAATTTGCAGAGCTTTATAGCTCCAGTGAAATAGATTCTGTTTGTAATCCTCATTTTACGTGATCAAAGAAGAGTATGACATTGACTCATAACGTTCAGTGAAGGAAGTAGAATCAAGAATAAACCTTACTACTGTTGACTTTCACAAAAATAATTAATTTCATAAGGGAAATTACAATCTCTATATTTGACAACAGTACCATTGGAAATTAGTCTTTACAAATTCACCTGTTAAGTTGTTGTGATTTTTTTTTTCTGAGTACAATGAAAAAGAAAGCGATTTCTAAAGAAACTGAGATTTGAACTACAAACAAGATTGAGAAATCATGCTCATGAAAATGACTGCAAGTGGAAAATGCAGTGATCTTATGTCATGTCTGAACAAAACATTGTTTCCGTGTATTAAAAAAAAAAAAAAAAGGGGGAGGTACTTTCCCTG
>VZTM01018580.1:0-12408 GCA_013400555.1 Jacana jacana
CTAATTTAAAATTTTTAAAATCAAATACAAGTGTTCTAGGCTTTTCTACTGTAAATGTAATTTAATTTTGTTCAGAGTGATAATGCCCACTATATCTTTCAGACATCTTATAAGTGAATAAAAACATACCAGAAAACACATCCTAAAAAAAAAATAAGGTTACTTATTTCTGGATGTCTCCTGAAATACTTAGAAAAAGGAGAAGGGTTAGAAAAGGTTCTAACCATCAGATGAGCATGAAGAGCTATGCTTCACTTTGGACAAACTGAGAGAGATTTCACTCTTATTTTCAAGTGTCCTTGTTTTACAAATATGTTCATGTATATGTCAAGTGTTCTCAAGTCTCCTTTGCACTGAAACAGGCTGAGATAGAGAAGAAACTTGGATGTATGCAGATAACAGCTCTCAGATGTAATTCCTGGGCATCATTTTGTTCAGCAGCAAAGAACAGAGGCAATACAGAGAAAATAAAAAAATTAAAACCAAAAAAATATATGCTACATATGCCAGTTAAAAATATATAACCATATAACCATGGTAAATGGTGTCCTGTTAACTTAATGAACAAATTTACTTACATTGAAGTGAACAGTAATGTTAAAACTCAGCCAGCAGAAAGAATAATATGCAAGTCATCCTGAGTTATATACATTTTCAACCAAAAGTATGCAATAAAAAAAAAGAAAAGTTTACTTCCTCATCTTCATGTTACAGACAGCAGACATTGACCAATATTTCCACACCAATTATGAACACTACAATTATCTGTGTGTTGCTTATTAATTATCTTACCTCTAATTCAGTTGTGTTATGTTAAGACCAAAAGAGCCTTGCCAGATCTATAGAATGTTAGATATATCTAATTCTATCCAACACGTCACCAACCACTTTCTACTTAGCGCTTTTCAGTCTTGATTTCATATTTAACAGTAGATCTACCACACATATAATTTCACCTCTATTGATATAACAGATGAAACAGTTACCCATTTCTCTCTCATATGACACTGAGAGGGCAAAATAGCCTTCTGAAGAATGGTTTCTGGGTGCTCATGATGAACCAGTAATGACCTTCTTAACCTCTATGGTCCAGTCAGATATTTAGTTCTCTCCATCCCTAAGCCACATGATGAAAGTACAGTACCTCTTATTATTATGTTTGACTTTGGTTAAGCACACAACATTCTTGTCACAGATGATATTGCAACTGTGAAAATGAGATCCTGTAGGCATATAAAAAGCAGGTACACACACATCACGTCATTCCTGACTGAGTCCTTTGATGCAGATAACCCTATATACTATATATATGCACTCTTGCTTTAGTGATACCCTGTGGAGCTTCTCCTGACTCTTATTTTCCACATGGCTATGGTTATTTAGCTTAGAAAACACACAGAAGTGATTCATGTAACTTTGGAATTTTTGTTCAAAGGTTTTGGAACTTTTTAGGCTTAAGTATTTACAAGAATGTCCCTTTACTATGTGATAAAATAGATGGGTTTATGGTAATATAATTGGATGTAGGCTTTGTGGGCTTTTTAACAGGTTAGTGGAATAATTTATACTTTTAACTTTGGTAATAGACAAAAAAGTTTTACAAAATCTTAACATGTCCACTCTCCTTCAACTGGTATTAACTATATGACCATTTCACAGGCTAAATTCCTGTGGACAGAAAAACATGAGTGTTATCTGTTGTGAAGACTAACAAAGTCTTTACAGTTTATGTGTCATAGAATCATGGCATAGTTTAGTTTGGAAGGGACCTTTAAAGGTCATCTAGTCCAACCCCGCCTGTAATGAACTGGGACATCTTCAACTAGACCAGGTTCTCAGAGCCCCTTACAACCTGACTTTGAATGTTTCCAGGGATGGCACATCTGCCACCTCTCTGAGCAACCTGTTCCAGTGTTTCGCCATCATAGTAAAAATTTTCTTCCTTATATCTAGCCTGAGTCTACCCACTTTCAGTTTAAAACCATTACTCCTTGTCCTATCGTAACAGGCCCCATCTTTCTTACAAGCCCCTTATGAGTACTGAAAGGCTGCAATGAGGTCTCCTAGGAACCTTCTCGTCTCCAAGCTAAACAACCCCATCTCTCTCAGCCTTTCTTCATCAGAGAGGTGCTCCAGCCCTCTGATCATTTTTGTGGCTCTCCTCTAGAGGGCCCAACAGTTCATTATCTTTCCTGTTCTGAGAACTCCAGAGCTGAATTCAGTACTGCAGCTGCAAACTCATGAGAACAGAGTAGAGAGGCAGAAACTCCCTTGACCCGTTGACCATGCTTTTTTTTGATATAGCCCAGGATATAGTTGCCCTTCTGGGCTGTGAGCTCACAGCGTTGGGCTGATGTCCAGCTTTTCATCCACTAGTACACCCAAGTCCTTCTCTCTCGGCAGGGCTGTTCTCAATCCCTTTCATCCCCCAGCCTTTATTGACACCTGCCCCAGCCTAGATGCAGGACCTTGCAATGTATGTCAGTTACAATTTAAAATTACAAATATTAAGATTAAGAAAACAAATTGGCTGACTAAGGAAGCTTATTCCTAGAGTGGGTGGGATTTGAAAGTATCTGGTGTACTGAGCTTGAAGCAACAAAAAAAAAAAAGGTTAGGTGATTTTAAGTGGATATTTCTAGGACAGTGTGTTAAGAGGTACAATTGCATTTGACAATGCACTGCAAAACTGAATCCCTACTTTACAAATTTAGGGTGAAAATTCCGGTTCTGAAGACTGAAGTTTATTATTCAAATTCTTGCTTTATTAAGTTCCCACATTTAAAATAAGAAACATATAATAAAAAAGTACACTTTCATTGATAGCAAAGCCAGCTAAATATAACAAATTATATCCTTGGAAGTAATATTTTCAATTAACTTGTTCACTGGTCTAACAGCCTTTAATAAAGATATTCTTGAAATATTTTTAATTCACACAGCTGACAATACCTATATTTTGATTAAGGTGCTCAAAGGCCAAGATTTGTTATATTATTATAGACTTCTCAGGTAGTATTAATTTTACACTAAGTAAGAATTTTCCCTTTGAAAAAGTTTTCTGTGACATTTGAATTGGTATGCTCCTTGAAAGTCCTCAGTAATTTAATGTTTGTATTGATGGATTTAGTTCCTAAAGGAGATACTCACAATTTGTTTTGCAATTAATCATGTTCTGTTAAAACAATAACTGCATTAAATTAATGGTGGTTCTTATATAAATCATAACATGTAAATACCTTTTGAACTACTACAACTGCAAAATGGAATTATACTATTGATTTTTCATTCTGACAGGTTAGTAGGACACGTTCAAATAAGCTCTAATTGAAGCCAAGAATAGGATGAATCTATTCAAGCATCAAGAATAGAGCAAAATACTGATTTAGTAGAACAGCAAATTAACAAGCTAGGGGACCTGACTGCAGATCACATTTCATATAAGATTAATTCCTGGTGCTCCAGAATGGATTGAAACATGCAATTACAATAATTAGCTACAATTTTGCCCCCTACCAGATTTGAAGAGTGAGAAAGTTACTTTATGAAATGATTGTTCCCAAGAGAATCTGTGAAAATAAATTTGAAAAGGAGGAAGTATATAAAGAAGCTGCTCACTGCAGAAATTCTGGATTCTCTGCCACATGACTGGCAGTACATAAGAATGGTATCTGCCCATGCTATTTCAGAGTGTCTATTACAAATCAGTGCTTCTCTCACAATTTGTAAAGCAGACAGGATGAATCAGGTAAACAAAAGATGACCAGATCACCTTCCTTGTTATTTGATTAGCCGTATACCATTACTACTACATTTAATGTTCAAAATGCTATATGGATATACATTATTTCAACAGATATCCTAATTACGATCAGTATGAGAAACTTGGTTGCAATTCTCAAAACATGGAGGATTTACACAAAATCTGTGTGGAGATGCATAAAATTCCTACCTCCGTTGAAATTTGGGAACTGGGAATTTCCTGCTGATTTTCATAAGGCCATTGTTTGACCCTTGCCTAGCAGCCTCCACTATGGTATCCAGTTTTACCCATCACAAGCAAAACAACATATTCTTGCCAAAGGTACTATTTTGAAAAACAGTCATCCTGCTCACTCATATTAACGTAACAATTTTCCTACTCTACATTTGTGTGTGTCTTCAGTCCTGTCTAATAGAGAGAAAAAAAACCCAAAAGGTTACTTTTTGGAGGGAGAGAGCAAGGCAGGACAGTAGATAGACTAACGAATACAAATATTGTTTAATTTTCTTATTGTAAGAAAATTAACCCATTTACTTGTCACACCTAGAAACTCTTTGATTTGGCTTTAAGCTTATACGTAAGTGTCTATCAAGCTGACTGAAACAAAATTGGAGGGAAAAAAATTAATCAGATAAAATAAAATTCAACCCGATGCCACCACATCAGAAACATACAAAAAATAAGATTTCCTAAAACTAAGGGAAAAAATGTGCTGATATCTTTTAATGCAGCTGAGTTTAAAATTCCTCAATGGATGAGTTATTCAGAAAGATATTTATTAAGCAGTACTAAAACGTGATGGTAGCTAATACCCAACACAATGATTTCTGATTATCTAATCATAAATTACTGCAGTTAACAAGAAAAATGACAATTAGAAACAGTGCCTCAAAATATATACATTCACATTTCCCACTTACAGAGAATTTTTTTCCAAAGCATAGAATGCAATTAAAATGCTAAACCAACAAATCATGGAATGGCTCAGCTTTAGCTCACAGGCTTCTGAGCTAAGGAAGCTTTTCAAAAATATTTCCATGTCACACCATTCTCGTGAAAATTAATTCATGCTTCTTAAAACAATATTATCTAAGGATACAATCAAAAGTAAAAATACCTAATAATAAAATGCCATTTCTCTGCACAGAAATCTCTAAATGCCTGCATGGCAAGTTGTGTTGAACAGTATTCTTCAGATTTTACCTTTTTGTTTGGGGGATAAAAATACTATTTGTATAAATGTTACTGAAGGAAATATGTCCAAAGGATTCATAAGTGATCAAGTATCTCCCACTGATCCATGTTATATATATATGCACCAACAATGTATATAACAATTATTTTTCTGAAATACTCAGAGGCAGAAGTTCTGATTTTTTTTGTCCATTTTGCCCAGAGGTTGAAGGTAACATTAAGGGGCTTTCATTTTATGTCTTTTACAAGGAAAAGATACTGTCACAAAATAATCTGTATGACTTCTTTCTTTGCTTGCCCATTACAGAAACAGCAATCAAAAATGTTCTTTTTTATGTATATATAAACCTTGTAGAAAGTAAGCCATGTGAAGTATATACCTGTGCTGTAACACAGTATGTACCTAAGGCAACCTAATGTAGATTCAGTACTTCAAATAGTCAAGTAACTGATTCTTTAATTTACACTAGAGGAATTAATTTTTAGTGCAAAAGAACAATGGCATTCCTGCTGAGAGGAGTGACTCATTACTGCGATTGCAGTAGAATATGATTAACAAATTTTGGCAGAAAAGAGATGTCTTGCTACTCTTGTGTCACCATATACTACAGCATACAGACTATTGAACTACTCTTTATTTGATGTAAGTTTCACTTTTTCTTACTTTTCCTATAAGCAAATTTAGTAATTTTTTTCATTTAATTACTTAAAACCAGCTTAAGACAAGCATATAAAGAGCCGTTTGGGGGGCTGTTGTATGGAGATCAGCCAGACTGTGAAGGTCTACCCCGCAGCCAGGACTGCAGAATGGGCACCTTCACAGTGGAGGAGCAAATGCAGGAGGTAAGAAAATGGCCAAGAGAGCAGTGATGCCAGTGCCCGTTTTGTAGCTTTGCATCTTCTTCATGATGGAAGAACTCTTTACTGTGGATGCAGTTCCAGGAGTAAATGGATGGAAAACATTTTAGGGAATAATTGTATTATAAAACAGGGTGGAGAAGTGAGCCTGGCAATTAGTGATAGAACAAGAGGGAATGGCTTCAAGCTGCAGCAGGGTAGGGTTAGGCTGGACATTAGGAAAAAGTTTTTCACAGAAAGAGTGGTCAGTCAGTGGAATCAGCTGCCCAGGGAGGTGGTGGAGTCACCACCCCTGACTGTGTTTAAGAGTAGATTAGATGTGGTGTTGAGGGGTATGGTGTAGGGGAGAACTTGTAGAGTAGGGCTGATGGTTGGACTTGATGATCCCAAGTGTCTCTTCCAACCTATATGATTCTATGAGATGAAGATCCACTCTACCCACTACTATATAGCTCATATACATACATTTTTGCATTTTTTTCTCCTGTAAGCCAAATAGACTCCTTGTACAATTCTAGAAAATAAACTCTTCCTGCATTTTGCAAAGTTATTTACTCTTCAAAGACTGTATACTCACTATACTTTCTTCTTTTTTACTTAACTAGGAAACAATCCATGGTATTGTGTTGCATATTTAAGTAAATTTAGCAAATACTTTTAGGCAGGTGAATGCCATGTATCACATATTTACCACAGTACCCTCCCTGTCTTTGATCAAGAGAAAGCACAAGAAATATGAGAAGACAAATGGTGCTTCATAGCTTTTTTTCTGTACATTGTTGTCCTGTTTCAATTTAAACAGGATAGAAAATTATTCTTTGGAATAAAATAAGGACAGCTGTTAAAAAGAAAAAAAAATATGCAATGTGTTTGGCAAATATTAATGTTAGTTTATATTCATATTAGCCAAATATGAAAGTAAATATGAATTCCCTAAAACCTAATTACAGCTGATACTTCAGAAATAAAAAAATAAAATGCCAATGCATAAAGCATACCTAGTGAACACCACATAAGTACTTTTGAAATAAATAATCAAGAAGAAGCACTAACATTTTAATTAGAACTAACTAGTCATGTTTACACTTGCTTGAGCAAAAGAATAACTGGAAAACAATTATGCAAGATACACCCTAAGTATTTTTAGTTCTTTACACTCCAGAAATCAAAACAAATGGAGACTTTGTACATTAAGTTAGTCAAGCTCTAAACCAGGTTACTACTAATAGAATGAAACCCTTGGCTTTCGGCTAAACTGTAATGCACAAGGGGAAGGTCTTAAAAAAGTAGGAGTTGATTAGCTCAGTGTGAAAACTTGGTGATCTCTCTGCTGGACAGCTCTTCATGCCTTTAAAAGGATTCTTCATGAAATAATTTTATTAAGTTATTCAAGGCTAAAACCAAATTTTGCTACCAAGCTGTGTGTCCCCAAATGAAGATTATCCCATATACAAACTGACTGAAATCGTATAATTCCAAGATCCAATTCAAGAAACGTGAGGATACAAAGTTACTAGTCCTCAAAAGGTTGATACTTGAGGGATGGCCAGAGGCCATCATGCATCATGCTTAATTCATCATTGCTGATATGTTTGTGATTAACTGATGGTTGCTGGCAGTTATGAAGGGAAAGAAAAATAGTGATTTCCAGCAGCATGAGGAAATAAAAAAACTATGTAACTTTCATGAAGGACATTTGAGTATTGAATTATTTTAATAAATATTTTCTTTACAAGTGGAGGACTTTTCTTTCACAGTCAGGCAAATAAACAGATTGATGTGATGATTTAAGAGTATTCAGATAGTCAAGTGTATTGACTGAAATAGCACAGAGAAACACTATATTCTCAGCAAGCATTAGAAAACCTTGGCTGACTATTTTTGGATCTTAGAAAGCAGAAGAATATTTAGGACTTGATGGAATAGTATAACAAAATTCTTGACCTAAGAGCTACAAAGCGTTGTACTGAGATAGTAGAAAACACAGAAAAAAACATTCTGAAAGCCATGTGACTGTATTTGTATAACAAAATAGCTGCAGTCTCAGCAGAACTAATCAGCTAATCCATTGAAACGTCTATGCTGAGGCCAAGATGGAGCTAGTTTGGACACCTCTGACATGGCAGCATTGATATGTTACAGCAGTTTTATTTCTGCCTCTCTGAAGACTTGCTCTTTTTTGGCTGTATGCAGCTGAAATTCTGTATTCACAGAGTGGGTCCGGAAGGCTGGTAACTGCATTTGTATGGTGTCATACTTGAGCAAAGCCAACTGCTACTCTAGGTTCAAATCTGACTTCTCTGAGAGAAGCTAAAGAACTCCTGCTCTCTATTTCTGATCATGGACTAGTTTGTGTAGTGCTGATCCAGAAGTGTCTAAATCTATAAAGTAGAATTTTACTGAAATCTGATAAACACAAGTTGTCAATACTCTGAAACCTTCTTTTAAAAAAGTCAAAACAATAGGGGGGCAATATATTCAGACAAGAGGCTATGCATGCCTATGTAAAATTTAATTAGGGGAGATTAGAAGGCTATAGTATTTTCTTCAGTATCAAATCAGGTGGTGGGAGGAACTGTTCTCACTTTAGGAGGGAAGTGGAATAATTGGGATCTTCAGTTGTTTATGTTTCTAGAGGTTATGACAGACTATCCAATCAACTAATTAATGATTAATCCATTTGGAAATTTTTCCTTAAATTAAGAAAAAATGATGACGGATTTTGAAGATGTGGACAATAAATAATTTTACTGCTTTACTAAAACGGTGTTAGAAATTACTCTGTTACATGCAGAGATTAATAAAACTTTTTTGAAGCCTCGGAAGAGTTCCTAATGTGTAGATTATGTAGAAGACCTGAACTTCAGTTTTCACATTCTCTTCTTACTATCGAGTGATAGATATGTGTACCAAAGACATACCTAAAATGACACTTCCAGAGAGAATAAAATGCAGAGGAAACTGGCAATGCAATTCCTAAACTAATGCTGATCCAATACACTGGTATTCATAACACAGTAATAACAGATGTACTACCTGTGCTTGTAGTGTCTTGGCAGTGCTTGGTAACTTGGGCAAATCATCACCCAGAGTTCTGTTTCCAGACTGATACTCTTTTATATAGTGTTAAGGGAGAATTGTTGTTTGCAGGAGCAGCAAATTCTAATAAAATGCACCCTTATGGTACCTCTGAGATTTTACTGAATGGGTTAATGTGAAGTGACACCATTCTGGATTTAGCCTCCTCCTGGTGAGATAGTCATTGTCACAGGAACTATTCTCACAAATATAGACAACAATAGTTTACAAAGTCACTTCAGACCCCTCAGGGATGCAAAGACATCCAGAGGGACCTTGACAAACTTGAGAAGTAGGTCCATGTGAAGTTCATGAGGTTCAACAGGGCGGGCCAAGTGCAGGGCTCTGCACATGGGTGGTTGCAACCCACAGTATCAATACAGGTAATACAGGGGATGAAGGGATTGAGAGTAGCCCTGCCGAGAGAGAAGGACTTGGGAGTACTGGTAGATGAAAAACTAGACATGAGCCAACGCTGCGAGCTCACAGCCCAGAAAGGCAACTGTATCCTGGGCTGCATCAAAAACAGTGTGGCCAGCAGGTCAAGGGAGGTTCTGCCCCTACTGCATCTGGGGTCCTCAGAACAGGAAAGACATGAACCTGTTGAAGCAAGTCCAGAGGAAGGACACAAAAATTATCATAGGGCTGGAGCACGTCCTTGTTGAAGAAAGGCTGATAAGGTTGTTTGTCTTGGAGACGAGAAGCTTGTAGGAGACCTTATTGCAGCCTTTCAGTATTTAAGGGGGCCTTATAAGAAAGATGGGGACAAACATTTTAGTAAGACCTATTGTGATAGGACAAGGGGTAATGGCTTTAAACTAAAGAGGGTAGATTTAGACTAGATCTTAAAGGTCCCTCCCAACACAAAATATTCTATTCTATTCTATTCTATTCTATTCTATTCTATTCTATTCTATTCTATTCTATTCTATTCTATTCTATTCTATTCTATTCTATTCTAATATTCTATTCTATTCTAATATTCTACTCTATTCTATTCATCATCACCACAGATATCTGCAGTTCATCTAACATATTTTGGGAAATTATCTAATTTTTATTTCATTATTTTTTCACTGCTATCTTAGCAATGGACACAGTTTATGTCAGGACTTTAAAAGACAGTTTCACAAAGTATCTGTAAGAACCTGTTCATCTGTAGATGTTCAAAAGACATTTAGCTCTAATTCATCTTCCAGTGCATGTTATTAATTTCATTTATTGTGATTACTTTTACATCTCTGAATCATTTAAGTACTGCGGATGAAAGAGTAACCTCAGTAAATTCCACCATGAGTTTTGGAATTAGCATCAATAAATTATATTTACAGTATTTAAAGAAAAAAGACTGATCATTCCTGCCAAACAGTATCCTATTTACAAAATCATATACTAGATCCACTGTTATGAAATTACAGAAATACTGGGCTAAGAATAATGCTTTTTTTCATTATGTATTATATGGTATTCATTGAATAATTACCCTTAATTAGCATTGAATAATCTTTTCACTCCACTGTCTAATAGCTCAGAAATTATTAATTTAAAAGATTTTTTTTGGGGGGCCTTTGTAGAACTTTAACAATAAGGTCCAGTTGGCCAGAAATTCACTGTCAAAGCAGAGATATCAAATAAACCACTATTTACTACATCTATTTTTATGTGGAAAAGAACATGTTTTCAATTTCCTAGAGCAATCATTTTAAGTTCAAATTGACTTTTTTTTTCGAGTTCTACATCCTCAGATTTACTATTTCTTTGTGTATCTGGTCTTTGAACCTTTGTTAAATGTGTATATGTCCCTGATCTTTGTAAGAGGGGAAAAAAAAGGCGTAATGACGATACTTTTATAATTTTCGCTTTCTCTTGCAAATATTGCCAGAAAACATTAGAGGGGGTGGTTCTAAGCCACATCAAGGTTGCTTAACTGAAGTTAATTAGCACTATCAGTTTTACAATCAAGACACACTACTTTTCTGTTGATGACTATTTATAAAAAGTCTCTCTAGAAAAGCACAAACAAAACAAAACAAAAAGCCAAAATATAAACAGTTATTTTAGAAAGCAGTTAAAATCAGATCTTCACAGTTCTGTTTAATAACAAAATATCCTGATTTTCAGCCATGCAAAGCACTTACTTACTCTCACTGAAATGTTACATATTTCTTGGTTTATGAGGAGTCTTTCCTTTCAAAGACTGTCCTTTCACCTTTATAATGGATTTTAAAATCCAACATACAAGCTCTGGTATGAAACAAAAGCCATTTCAGCAAAATTGCATTTGATAGATCACTCAAAATCTGGAATGTCACACACAAACTATGCTGTCCCTTTAACATTTCACGATAGAAAAGAATACTCCATTACCAAAACCATGATCAAAACATTAGAACTGATTTCTTAACTGACTTATTTTCAAAAGATACCCAGAATATTGTATGAATGCTGTCGATAGTTTATGTTGGGATTCTCTTAAAATACCAGCTAATAGCAGAACAAGTAAACGATATGCTTTTAGTTATCAGTAATTAAGAGCTTAAAAGAAGAAAAACAGAAGAAAAGAAATAACACACACACTTATAAATATTTTGTGGCACTTTCCTAAAAATGCAGAGTAAAATACAATCTTACAGTCAGATTTGATGGACATTGTAGTCCATTCTGACATTGAGCATATATAAATAGTTTAATAGCAGTACTTTTGCAGTGCATTTTCAAGAATAATATGATATATTAGTTCCTGGTATAAACACAGGAAGACAAAAGGAAGACAAAAGAGACCCCAACACTCACAGCTGGGGGTCCTGACTTTATCCCCCTTAAATGCTGTTTAATTTGTTAGTTTGGTTTATGAGAGCTACAGGTAACTTCTTTGTATTCTGACATTTTTTTTCATTTCAGATTCCAATTTTAGTCTTTAAACAATAACAACAAATCAGTTCCACTATTTTATGTTAAAAAACCAACTGAGCTAGGCTTTTAACAAGCAAAAAATAAAAATTACGACTTAATGAAATAGGTTATTGAAAAAAAATATTCCCTTATAGATGAATTTAAATATCTTTTAACTGTCATTGAGCAGAAGAGTTTGAAATTCAATCAGTATATATCTGGGGTCTCTAAAACCCCATTGTTCTAAATTTCTTTGACAGTTAAAATCAGCTAAATAAGCAATAAATGTTCCAAATAACAGATTATTTTTTAAGGTAAACATAATTATCATAAAGTAGTATGTAAATGCATTAACTTGCAGATGCCTGGCTTGCTTATTGCCAAAACAAAACAATTATCCTAAAATTCTAAGCCTAAATGATACATTTTAAATTTAAGAAATTAGTATACAACTAATATTGTCTAGGAGCTGAGTCTAATATGACTATCTCAAAAATTTTCCTTAAAAATTTTAGCTTTCTTTCCACTTCAGTGCTGTCAGAAGACCTTCAGAGAGGCTGAGCTTTGTATATTAAATAAAGGTAAACAGGGAAAATTGTTCATGTGCTTTTTCTTCTATAAGA
>VZTM01018586.1:7629-31009 GCA_013400555.1 Jacana jacana
CGGTTTGGTCTTGTGTTGCTTTTCTCAGTCTCTGCCAACAGCATGGCTGAAGCATTGGTTTCTCCACCTACAGCTGTTTTGGCCAGAACAGACCAACACTTACCTCTTTTTATTCTATTTCTAGGGAAACTGCAATCATAAGTAATTTCTCCTGTAGGTCTACCTTTGCCAAATACCCACTTTGTTACCATAAGGAACAACTTCATGAGCTGCCCCTGCTTTGCTATTACCTACTGACTTCCAGTAAAAAGGCTTTCAGCTATATAAACCTCAACCTAACATGAAGTGAAGAAGACCAAACTTCCTATTCATTGAGGGAGGCTCTTGTACTTACTTATTGCTGTGGCAATTAGGGTCAGCTGACTTTGTTATTTACCCCATGGAGGATCTGCACTTGTGGGGAGGAGTGGTCAAGTCAAATGACCCACACTGACCAATAAAATATCTCATCCCATCTGCTATGATCAGTATAAAAGCTGAGGGAGCAAAGGGTTAAGGATGGTTCTTCTTGAATGGTTTGCTGTCTGTTTTGAGGTCAAGTTATCTACCTTTGATTCTGATTTGTGCATTCTTGAATGTACTTCCAGAATACAGTTTGTCACCAATTCCAGTTTGGAAATTTCCCAGTACCTGCTGGTGACATCTCCCTAGGAGCCTGATATGATATTGTTTCTATTTTATTATTTCCTTTTTATTTTATTGTCAATGCTTCATTAGGTAGCTTTTTTTTTTTTTTAATCAGTCTCTTTATAGCTCTTCTTCCTCTCCTTAAAGAGGTGTGAGAGAACATTTGTCATCATGTCAATGGCCAACCAAGCCCAAATCATACAATCCTATGCTATAGCTTTTCTGCTTTTATTGTAATATGAATAATAATTTATAGTGCCTTTTGCTTTATCATCACTGTTTCTATAGGTTCTAGTTCTATGTATTTATTAACACTTGAGCAAATTAAATGTTTTGGTGATGTTGTAGTTAGGCCACGTGAATGGGAATCTTCACTTGAATGTTTTCTATGGGAACATAGTTCTAAATTATTTCTTGAATGTATTTACAGAAACAAAATCACACTGGAGCTTTTGTTCTCACTTATACTGCTGTTTAATCAAGAATATCTTATTTACGTTATGTATCTTCTTGTTGAGAATACAATACAACTTTTATTTTTCCTCTTTATACATTTCCTTGTTTTCTTTACCTATATCTTTCTTTATTGATTATTCTGTTCTCTTGCAGTGTAAACTCTCTCATTGAGGTTAGTTCTCTGATATGCTTTAATACATAAGCCAGACCTGAACTTACAAGTTTTATATTTGAAGAGAAAAAAATCTTTTACACCTATATATCATTCATCTAAGAGCAGAAATTGTTTCCCCAGTGTGCTTTCAGTTTTACTTGCTGGTATTAGGGTTTCTTTTCAAAAACTTTGCTTCAGCTGAGATGGAGCACATCTCCTATGAGGACAGGCTGAGTTGGGTTTGTTTGTTTGTTGGGACCTACTGGAAACACAGGAAGAAACTTTTTAGCAGGGCCTGTTGTGATAGCACAACGAGTAATGGCTTTAAATTAAAGGACTGTACATTTAGACTATGTATAAGGAAGAAATTTTTTAGTGAGGGTGTTGAAGCACTGGAATGGGTTACCCAGAAAAGTGGTGGATGCCCCATCCTTGGTAATGTTCAAGGGCGGTTTGGACAGGGCTCTGAGCAACCTAGTCTAGTTGAAGATGTCCCTGCTCATTGCAGGGAGGTTGGACTATGTGAACTTTAAAGATGCCTTCCAACTCAGACTACTCTATGGTTCTATGAACCTGCCACTAGCTCCCCAAAAGTTACTTTTTTGTTCCAGCTTACATTTCAGTCATTGCATCCTGCCCTTGAAAATGTGACTTTTGTGCAGCATGCAGCTAAATATCTTGTTTCTTTTTAGCAATGTTTTCTCTTCTAAAAATATTTGCAGAAGGATTTTGTCAGTTATCCAAAGGTAAGACCCTCCTGAGGCCCTGGCTATCATCTATGCTATGTTTGTCGTTCTTTAGTTAGAAGCTTTCTGCAGGTTCCTTTCTGTTTGCTCCTATGGTTTCCTGACCTCGGTCTGCCTGTCTTGCTTCCTGTTCAAAATGTCAAAACTCCTCTGTGTTATGCTCTTCATCTTTGCAAACTCTAGTCTATCTACTGAAGTTCAAGTCAGGGTCTTTTGGCTCTTGCCTCAGTTCTGGGACCTTGATATTCAAAAACTGCATCTAGCAGTCTAAACTGACCTACCAGTCTAAAGTATTTTCATACATAATATAGGAATTTCTCCAAAGCAATTGACATTGTTCAAATGTTTCATTTAGCTAACACAGTAGCACAGTAAGTGTGCAAATAGTAAACATTTAATTGCTTTATTTGAAGACTTGTTTGCTCTTCCCACACAGTGTTTTCTCTTATGGTCTCAGTAAGATGTTTTCTGCTCATTTTACTTTCCTTTAATAGCTTTACTTTTTCTCACGAAGAGATATAGGTCTTTCCAGAACATTTTCAAGTTCCTAGTTGCTATTCTAGGAGGCTTTTCTTCTTTGGATGACCTATATGCTTAGGTCCCCACCTTTTCATCTGCAAATCTGTTGTGTATTATTTTCCTCTGTAATGCCACAGAGTTTCATTGGACTGATTAAGATGTACTATAAAATATAGTAGTTAGAAGCTGTGGTGGGTCTTTCATGTAACAACAGATGGATTAGAAAGCATTGCAAGAAAGATCTGGTGAAGGATAGGTCTGTCTCTTCAGCAAGATGTTAATCAGTTTCGTTACCCTCACAAGGCCGTTGCCAACTGTATGACAGCTTTGGAGGGTGCACCAGGGAGCCCCATGGGGTCTTGGAAGAGCCCCAGCTTTTTTGGCAGGGCTTCTTGCACAACTCACCTGCCTGCACTCAAAGATTAAAGCCACATAGGCAATTGAGTGAGCTGTCTCCAAGGGTATTTCCAGGATAATGTATTAGTAAAGCGTTAACAAAACAGAGATAAAAAAGTAGCCACTAATTTTCTGTGCTTAGTTCAAACAAGATAAGACCTAGCTTGATGTGATGTTGCCTTTTAAAAGTATATATTTAGCTTCTCATGGGCTAGCAATCCCACTGATTTCAGCTGTGGTTGTGCAACTCTGCATTTCTAAGGCACAATGTGTTACCCCTTAGGATCCTAAAACTCACAGCATACAGGAAATACTTATCCTTAGTGACCATGGCAGTGTCTTGAATCCTTAGAAACTCTGCAACAGAGGCAGGAAAGTCTCAATCTACAGAGCAGCATGCGGGAATCTCCTCCTTCCAGTTCCCTTCCTCACCATTGTAAATAAGACTGAACTTCTAACCTTAGGTACACCCAAAGACAGGCTTATCTGAAAACTGTCTAATGCACAAAAAACTTCCAACTTTGACAGTGTGCGTGGCAGGGCTGTGTCTGTTAGTGCCCCTTATGTCACTCAGCCTGAATCATTCAGGACTTTCTGCTGCTCTGAGTGAGATGGGGAACCTATGGCAATGTGAGGTGTGTTTGGGTCATTAAGGACTACTTCATGTAAGGAGGCTAAAAAAAAATTGTATCCCCCCCCTTTTTTTTTTTAGCACTTTTAACTTTGTGATGCTTGATCTTGCAGACATAATAATGCTCCTTTATAATGCTACTTCTGCAGAATTAAAAAGTGCAATAAATGCCACAATATTCTAAAGTTTTATATAATGTGAAAAACATCTTATTTCTAATTTATTAGTTTACTATCACAGGAAACAAAATTTAAAATGTAGATAACACATGGTATACTCCATTTTAATTTGTAAGGAACAAACTCCGACTTTCTTCCATATTCTCAGAATCAAATAACTGAGCATTCATTTCATATTGGTTATTTAAATTATTTATCCTGCACCACACTGTTGTCTTCATGAACAATTGTTGAGAGAGAGCATTCAATGGAAAAAAAAAAACAAGTCCTTGTTGCTGAACTTAATGGAAAAATGGATTGAAACATTGGGACAGCTTTCTTGTAGGTATGAAGTCAGTAAGGCTTCATCTATTTATACCAGCTATGACATCTGAGCTACTCTCTAACATTTAAAAAGCCTTTCCCGTAATTTTAATAGTATTTGAAAAACTTTTATTGTCCTGCGGAAGATGTACCATCTGTTGGGGAAGAAGATAATTTTACTACTATTTACAGTTATACAAAGGCATAAGAACAATTAGGCAGTACTCTGAGAAATGTTGGCCCAGGAACTATTAAACAGTACAGATCTACACAAGTGTGTTTATATACATTTTGTGATACCATGAGGTTCTGACCACAAAAGGAGAGAATTACAGATGTTTAAATTGTAATGGAATTAATGTTTTGTATCCTGAGCCTTATTTTCCCTTTACTGATTGATTACTTTATTGATGTTACTGATACTACTTTGTCACCTAAGAGAGGTACTGAGAGGACAAGTGCACTCCTGAGGCAATAGAAGCCACACCGAGATCCTCACAGGGAGCCTGCAACTTAGTGTTGGCCCAAGGGGGCAGCACGCTCTGCAGGAATCAAACCCACTCTGTTGGAGCAGGTTGTAGATGGGCGATGGAGTGTGATCACATGGAAAGTCCACATTGGTTTGGGTCCCAGATAAATGCCTCCACCTCGGGTGAGGATGCACGTGTTGCGATTAACATATTTTCAAAAATGTTACACACACACAGGGAAAATAAAATCAAGTAAATGAGTCTGTTTCTTCAAAAGACTACTTGGCACAGTACAGTTCAGATATAGCGCATAAAAAATTCCATCCAATTATGCTGATGAAGCCTCATCTCAAAGAAGTGTAGCTGTATAAAAGCATTCCTTTCCATGGTGAATTTATATTCTGACAATAGCATGAATATCAATGGGTAATTTACACCTTTGTAAGGGTGATAAAGGAGAAAAATGTAGACGTAAAAGGTTTTGTTTGTTTAAAGCATCAGAAATATTCTATTGTATGACACTACCTCCTATCTTCTTGCTATGTAAGACATAATCATTTACATGGTGCTTCCATACTGAAAGAAGCAGAATATTCTCTTCCTCCCACAATGACCTGTTTGATTACATCTCACACTAATGACTGCTCCTGTCATGTTTTTTCCTTGTGCAGTGAGGAGAGATAGCAGGAGGAAAATGGGTAGGTCCTGGGACTAAAGGACTTGGATTCAGCCCCAGCTCTTCGTATCTACTTCATGTCTGCTATTGCACCTTGTTTCTCTTTCTCTCTGTTCCACTTTCTGCAGCCATCTATAAACGCTTTAGGGAGGAGATACTGTCTTGCTCTGGGATGGTTTTGGTGTTTTCAAGTGCTAGAGCAATGCTATTCCAATCTCAGGGTAGGTATCTATCCCTTACTATAATATAATTTTTGTTGGTGTTGCAAGGTTGCCGAGTCAGACATCATTTAAAAATAAATATAAAGCAGCTGCAGACTAAATCTGGAGATTTGATCTCTTGCTTTCTCACTGTACTTGAAAACGCTTTTGTAGCCCCTCTTCTTCAGATTACCTTTTATTGTCAGTGTTGTAAAAGGTCCAATACTGGGAGCCTAAAAGCTTGCTGAGCCATTAAGCCACATGGCACCCTGAACCTAACTGAAGTCTCTCAGTGCTGTGATGAATAATAATGTTAAGATTAAATATCATAATTCAGTAAGTAGAAATAATTTCATAATAGGGCTGATGCAAAAAAAAATCAATCATACACGTGGGGGGAAAACATCTTTTTTTATAGTTTCTTAAATAGGAAGACATTTTGTATTTTGATTTTGTATGCAGAAAAACTGTTTCTATGTGCAGAATTTAATTTGGCTGAATTATTCTAAACTGTCACATTGCCATCTTTCTCTGCCAAATACTTCCATGTTTACAATCAGGACTAATCAAGCTCAACCTTGTCAAAATTTTTGTGAAAATAGACAGATTTCACCTCCTGTATAAAAATTTCTGAAGCAGAAGTGAACTCACATGATTTGGCCTGTGAGCCACTACAGAAATGTGACTTGCCAAAGTCCAGTCAGACTCTGGAAAAAGAATAGTTTCAGTGATATGTTCCATCAAACGTGTGTATCGTCCTTCTTCTCCTGAATCTGTTCAAGTAACAAACACCTCATGTACAATTGAGCATACTCAGCTTCCAGAAACAAGCGATCTTTGTTTCGTAATTGGTTTAAATCCTTTGAAGCCTGTAAACTTGGCTTGCTGTCCTAAAAGAAAACGTGCTCTTCTCCATCACAGCTATCTTGTCTAGCGATGTGTTTGTCCAGATACTTTGCCAATGCCATATGCGTTACGGGAACATACACACCAGCAAGCGTATTTGTCAGCCTGGCTAAGCTGAGCATGTGCTGTTTGTCCAGCTTGTGGGAATTCCTGCCCAGGGAGGAGCCTTCATAACAGTCAGAGGCACGTCCATAGCCTGGGAAAGAAATTTCATCTCTTACATGCTATTCACTTCAATTTCATCAATACATTTGACATTCGGAAATGAAGTTTATTGAACCTCTGTATTCATCCTCTGAAAAGCCCCTCCCAGTGTCAAAGCAATAACTCAAATGGAGGCAATTTCAAAAGGTCCCTCACCAGAATTGCAATTGTTCTTGAAAGGTGAAAAATCCTAATCTACTTTACTGGAGTGATCAGCAGATTTTTTTTTTTATCTTCCTTTTTTTTAATCTGCAAGATTAAAATAACAAAAAGAAGAGTAACTAGTCTTTTCAGAGAAGGAAAAGGATCAAATCTTCTTGATTATACTCCTGACCTTACAGGCAGTACTGTTTTTCTTTGGTGGGAGAAGCAAAGAAGGTTATGCACTCAAGTTTACAGTTTAAGTTGCTACAAAGACAAAACCCCAATTTCTCTCATCAGTTACATTCATGAAAGCCTCACTTTCTTAAAGAAAGTGAATTATGACTTAGTGAAGAAGTAAGAGAATAAAAAAATAATAAATTTTTCCAGAGCTGTGGGATGTTGGAAGATGATTACAGAAAGCAGCCTGATAAGCATTAGTCAAAGGCCAGAATCTGATAACATGATTTTTGGATGGGCAATGATTTACAGAGTGTAGCACAAGTGGTCCTGAGGGATTTTGTAGTTGTGCAGTCTTCACATCTGAGCAAGAAAGGGTTAAAAACCTCAGATATGTGAGCAGAAAAATTGCTGCTTGGCTGCTGTTTCACACACACACACCTCCACACACAGGAGCAAATAATGACTTAATACATAAGACCATGAAAGGCTGGGACTGCCAGACCACTTTGACTGACAGCAGGATTATAAACGTGTGGTGCTAAGTGAACATAGTATCTACGTAAGTATGTAACTACAGGAGAGCTATATTTTCACTAGTGTGTATTTAAAACTTCCCATCTTTATCATGCACAGCAAAAACTGAGGAAAGTTTTTGTTACCATTCTGCTGTAGACACTTTCTTGAGACATGGCAAAGCCTCATCTCAGGAGTCCGTTAAGATTCAGGCCACTGCATCCTGTGGCTGCTTTGTTTTAAGCCAGTGCAACACACGCAAGATCCATGGTTTGTAGCCATCTCACAGATAGGCACCTTCCAGCGGGACTGTGGCTGACCCCAAGTGCAGGGGCTGGGAGCAGAGGAGTTGTCCCAAAGAGAGCAGGGACCAGCAGCCATGCAAATGCAGCACTTCATCAGGCCAGTGATCGAAAGGCGGGATGCGGTGGTTGCTTGTGGGATGATGGCATGGTGGGCCAGAGCAATGCACAGATTTTTGGCTCACATCAAACAATTCAAGCTACGATCAGTCTGACTGAATCAGAAACTGTGGATCAGCAGCACATAAAGCCTCCAAAATTATTTCTGTAGATGTATCTTGACTGCTGCTATGATTTATCACTGTGAAAGTATCTCCTCCACAGAAAGTACCTTGCATGGAGACCATCTCCCTTGTGCCCCTCTTTGGACTTAAGAGTTACAATAGGTGCTGTACTGTAAGTAATGTCCCACTCTGTCCATACAAAGCTACCACAGGCAACACTGTAAAGCAAAAATTGTCTTTCCACTCTGGTGCTGAAGTTTACTGTCCTCCCTTGATTGATGCAATGTCTGTAACTGTATTACCATGCCTGATATTTTTTTTTTATTCTATTTAGTAACTATTGTGTTCCCTTTATGATTATGGAGTAATGAGTAATATTTCAGTCATTTATATTCTAAAAGCTGTGCATTACTGAAATAAATGCATTCTGCTCTACAAAATCCCTTTTTATGCTTTCATTTGGTCATATTCACAAAAGCTTAATGTCAGATTATTATTTCTGGCATTCAGTCATCAGCAAATAACATTTTACCTTAAGATGTGATTCTTGGATACTAAACACAAGAAATAATTGATCATCATGACATTCCTTTGTGAATTTCAACTTCCGTTTTTTTCTTTTAACAACAGATTTAGCCAGCTCCTTGTACGGATTGCTGTGTTTCATTAAAACAGTACTGCTGTTGCTATTATGTTCCCAAGTAGAAGGTTATCTCTCAATACTTTCTGCTGGACAAAGCCAGTAAATTAGTACTGTAAGTGCCACTGTATTTTTCAGGTCCCCCAAATTTGGCAGCGAGGTCCAGTAGTTCCCACAAAAGCCCCTATAGGCCTGGGAGAGTCTAAGCTTCTAACTCACTTTTTTTTTTCTTCTTGTTACGCAGTTTATCAGATATGCCATTGTCCCATCGCACCTCCAAGAACGTTCCCAGTTAAGTGTTTGCTGCTATAAATTCAGGATGTACTGAACAAGTCAGCATCAGAACAAACAAACTTAAAATTAGCCAAAATAATTAAAAAAAAGAAAAATCCAGGAAAAAAGAAAAAAAAAACAAATGAAAATTCATTTAAACACAAGCATATATGAAGAAGTGGATTGAATAATTTTATAAATTCAAAGCTTGCAGATGGATGCTTGCTTAGTGCTACAACACAAAAGCTCTTGAGCAGCCAGTGGAACAGAAGGCTGGGTTTTGCCTACTGCTGTGGTCCGTATATCAGTGCTGGAATTGGACATTAATTAGCACTTTATTTGCTGTTGTGCTCCTTTTCCTACAAATATTTCCTTTGGGGCCATGACAGCCATTTCCTGCCCTTTCATCTTCCTCCCCCCCCTTTTCCCTAGTGATTGAACTATTAGCCTGGTGTACCTGAGACAGGCTGAATGCTAGCTCCTTATGGGAGAACCAAAGGGATAAGCACATGCAGGGACAAAGGATACAGTGCAACTGGGGGTACCTTTCCCAGACATGGAAGATAAAATGTGTCCACCAATAATTAAAAAAACAAACAAACAAAAAAGCAAATGCTAATAGCATTCTTCAAATTGTTCAACATAGGTAAAACTTTCAGCTCCGTAAATTTCTTTCTCAGACTAAAGTAGCAGGGAATAGGGGTACCATCAGCTGTTGGGATGGAGGGGATATGTGGAAAGGGCAGAATTCAGCAGCCCTGTAGGTAAGAAAGAATTTAACTTGATTTAACAAGTGTTTAAAGCAACTTTAATCAAAACAAATCTTTGCTTAAACATATTGCTGATGGATGGAAGTAAAGGACTGATACAATAATATTAACTAAAGACAGAGTGCTGCTGTTCCTCAGGGTTTGACTTCTAACTGGCATGTGTGCTTTTGAAAGCCTTCCTAAACTGTACTTACCCCTTCCGATACGAGCACTAAGGAAGGGATCTTTTCAAATGATTGTGCCCCTGTTTTCAGCGTACTCTGCCAGTGCCATCATTCATCATTTCATTGCTGACCACCAAGATGCACAGGAGCAAGTTCTGCAGTCCCCACCCAGGCAACAATTTCGAAATCCAGGAGTATCTGAATCAGGCCCATTCTAGCCAACTGGGCATGTATCAGTCTCCCAGATAAAAAGAGACTTTTAAAAGGCGTAGATATTCCTGCATAACTATTCCCACTGTTGTTTCAGTTTGTCCATGTGTCTCGCAACAGATTCTGTAGTTACTTCTGTGTGCAACTCACGTACTGTGTTGCCACAGTTCATGCAAGTAAATCTCAAGATCTCCATCTCAGGGCAATTAACTTATTTAGTCAAACTCAGAAAAATGGAACAAAATGATCGTTCCTGGTTCTGCAGCTTCCCAGTTCAAATCTAAGCAGAACTACTAAAATAGAACAAAATGTGTATTTTGTCTTTGTTCCCGTGTATTCATGCACTCTACACAAAAACCCTTGGAGGAATTTCAAGTAGGTGATTGCTGGTAATCATTTTGTTTAAATGTGCAAGGTTGCACAGGACCTCTGTCTACTAGGAAACAGAATGTTCTCACTCAATTATATTAGCAATCATTATTTCAATAGTGGAAACTTCCGCAGTAAATAATACAGACTTTATATTGTATTTAAGAAGAAAAAGTGTGCTCTTTAAAGTCACGGGGGACAAAAAACAGTCAGGCTGGGGAAGATTTTCTGTTTGCTCTCAGCAAGTAAAATTAAGCTATGGGGTTTTGGTCATAATGCTGTTGTACCCTATGGAAGAAGATTTAAAAAAAAAAAAAAAAAGAAGAAAATGGCTATGTTCTATTAGATATCAAAGGGGGGAAAAAATTATGTGCTTGCAACAATTATGTTCTTGTTTAATGCTATTTTCACACACACATATGACAACAAAGTATATATTTTCAAATTTAGGGTTGTTTTTACTTAGCAAGAGGGCTTTTGTCATAGGCATGATGCAATATGCTCTCCAAAGAAATAGCAAAAGCCGGTGAGCACTTATGTTACAGAGAATTCTGTAGCGGGTCACTGATGATATCACCCCTCTCAGCTCTCCTGGGAGCCCAAATAAAGGTTATTTCTAATTAAATTTTTAAACACTTTGTTACATTCTTTTGGTTTTCTGCAAGTTATTTGTAAAATTGTATTTGTAAGATCTTTGAAGCTACAATCTTCTTACTCTTAAACCTACATAAATCTGAAATTGAAAATTTGATTTTTATCCTGATAAATCATTCAATTTTGGACTTCTAATTTCCAATAAATAATCGAGATTAATGTTGATAACTGTTATGAGTCACAGTTTCCATTGGTTTTCAGTTATAAATATCCCAATCTTATTCTGCTTCTCCTTCCTAGTGCCTGAGAATTGTGAGACAAAAATATCATAAGCAAGGGAAGGGTTATATAGGTTGTGATCCTCTTGCTCTGCAAGTCTGCTTTTGCAGGTTATTGTTCCGTTTGACATCTTTGTCATACGCATCATCGTGTATATTTTCTCAAATTGTCAGGGGAAAAAAAAGAATCGTCTTCAATAATAGCATGCAGTTAATTGCAGTGAGCAGGCATATGCATTATTTTAAGGGACCTAGCAGTTTAAATAAATTTGGCAACAAACTCTTTCTGTCATGAGCACAATCTCAGAGCTCCGCTTTTATTATGCTGAAGCTCGGTTTTGAGAATACAACCTCGTCCCATTCTATGTATTTGTTTCCTGTAAAAGAGAAAGAGAGAAAAACAGAACAAAATAAAAGAATTCCAGTCAAAATCCTGAAGGTTATTTAAAGATGCTTTTTTTTTTTTCTTTAATTTTCTGTAAAGTGGATAAACTTTGTGCTGAAAAGAACCTTTCCCAAACTTGCTCAGTTGGCAAATTTAAAAGATTGACAGAAACACTTTCTCTTAATTCACAACCTTGTGAAGGGATCAGGCTCTTTTATTTGCTTTTCTTCTGGTGCAATTCCTAGAAGAACCTCTTTTTACTTTGGCATCCGGTGGATTTCCAGAGACATGAGATCAGCATTCAAAGCCCACATAATTCTGGAGGAATAAGTGAAGTGCAGACCTCTGCCCCAGCCAGGAAAGCTGTAGCAGTATATGGGACAGGGCTGCCACTTACCTTGGGGAAAAAAAAATCAGCTTTAGTAGGCTGATCTCAAGAACACTTTCCTGTGGTACTTTTTAAAAGAACGGTTCACAGAAAATAGGACTAGAGCTAGTGTCTGTCTTACTGAGCCTTCCAAAGGTAGAGATGTGGTCCAGAATACATAAATACATTCAAGGTGTGCTGAATACAGCAGACTTCATTTTGCAAAGACACTTACTACTCTTCCGTTGCACTCTAGGGAAGTATTTAGTGACTGGATGTACTACATCCAGCCCCATTGGAATATGATCTCTCGGAATTGCTGTAATGTGAATAATAAGTCGTAAGAAGTGCCTCACAACATCTGTTCATTTTCATGCTGTAGTTCCCAGGCGACCACAGAGCTTCAGTGGGTGCTCATGCCACCTGATTATAAGGAAAGGGTCACAAATGGCTTGGGTGGTGCATGGGGCAGGTTTGAGAACACAGAGTACAATAAAAAAGTATGTCACACTGATCTATTTACATATGCATATTGCTCTGCTTTCTTTGCCTTTGAGGACTAGGTGTGGTTGAAGGTTCCTCCAAAGGATAGAAGGAGTGAAGAAAGAAAATTTTGAGAAGCCTGTATCTATATGAAAGCCACCAATGTCCCTCTCTAGAGTTAACATTTTAGTAGAAGATCGTAAGTAATAATCCTGCATGCTTAATTACTTGCTTCAAAAATAATGGATAAAAAGGCATTTTGTAAACCTGAGGGCAGATACTCAGTAGGTATTAATTGCTATAGTTTCACTGATAGCAGTGAAGCAATGTCAGTGTAAATTAGCTATAAATGTGCTTCCCTGGCTTAGTTTTAGTTCATCCCGTAGCTTACCAGAGAGAGGATGAAGTTGTCACTTCATTTGAACGCACATTAGCAATCATATGAATAAAAAACATTTAGAGGTAGCAGTTATCCATCTTCTCAGTATCTCTGAAGATTTTCTGTAGTATTACAGAAATCAAATGTAGATGTAATAAAGCAAGAAGAAAAAGGCGAGTTTTGGACTTCTCCACGGTAAGGGCTGCAGCTGCAGCATCAAGCATTTGCCATATTCTCTACCCATTTAAATCAGTTGGGCAAATGGATGTCCAACCCTTTGTGTCACTATCTCCACAAAAGAAATTAAATATTCCCTTTTGCTTTTGACTGCTAAGATCCTTAGCTGAGAGCCCGTAATTCTTCTAAAACCAATTGGAAATCAGTGTTACAGGGAGAATACCTTTGTATTTGGAATCACATACAACTAGCAGAAAAATTAGAGAGGGGCAAATATTTACAGGGGGAAGAAAAGTTCCTTATTTTATTAGTAGAATCCCTCTTATTTTAGAGGAACTGTGTTGATTGATGTTAGTTTACAGTGGGAATACACTCTGCAATAAACCTGTGGGCGTGGTGTGCTTTATGGGGACCCCCAGAGTCCTGGCCCTGACCACACTCCTCATGAGTCTATCGGAGCACACCAAAGCACTCAGCCCTTCCCCTTGTGTCTTTGGGTTTCCTTTGGAAGGACACTAAGACTCATGAGGACGACACAATACATGGGTTCATTGCTTCCCAGCATGGAGTTAGGCTGCAGCCCAAGTATATGCAGCATGAAGGGTAGTAGGGCCACCAGGCAGAGCTTCTGCTCCACAGCGTGGACTGCATGAGTATCTAACTTGAGTGTTTAGCAGTGGTTATAGCTCAAAACTAAAAACACATATCTATCCTGGTAGTGTTTTGGCAGGTGTTTAGGCAGTCTTTCTGGCCTGCAAAAATCAACACTTGTTGACCATCACTAGTCTTATGGGCATAATAATATCACAAAAGGTTTTTTTCCTTCCATCTAGGAATTTAAAAGTTCATCCAGTACAGGGTAATTGCTGTTTGACTGACATATAGGCACAGTTTCTCTATCTCTGACTCCCACTTCTCATTAGCTGCTTTTTTACGTTGAACCCAAGTAACAAGGAGTATTCCAGGTGCGTTAGGAGGACTGTGATCAGAGTGCACCTAAGAAGGCAGAAAGGATGCTGGTCAGAAACCTGAGGTAATATACTATTTTAATTTCATTTTCATATTCAGAGATCTGATGAAAATAATCTTCCATCAGGATTAAGTGGGAAGAGCAAAACAGTTTTATCTTGATTTTTCTGTGCTTATGCAAAATAATTATTAATCATATAAAGGACTAATAATATCTATGTTATAATTCAAAAACACACAGACATATATGCATATATATGTTTATTGTATCTATTTTTAAATCCATTTGGGGTTTATCTCTTTATCTAAATAACACATGGAAACAAATTTCCATAAAATGTGCTTCAGAATGTATGCTTAATACAATGTACGAAAAAGTACCCTAGTGAAGAGTAGTGGAATGCACTGCCGTGCTATGTGTGGGCACATTGTTTAATTTCTAATCCACCAAGCCAGTTCATTCGCAAGCCTGCAGGAAGGCTGGAGCCTTCAGCTGGCGCTGATCTGGGGAAGACGAGGACCAACCACCATGGCCATGATGGCGCTTGGCACTGCTTTGCGTTCAACCCCAGCCTGCCTGCTCCCCTCCCCGCCACTCAAGCCCTTAGTTTGGGGTTGCTGGAGGTTGCGTTTCACCAGGCACTCATGCTACCTCGCCACGGCTGGGGAGAACAAACGGCATCCCAGCCTGTAAAACTGTACTTCCTAGCAACATGTTTGAAACTACAGCTGCCTGATATGGCTAATGAATTTTACAATCAAAAGCTAAAGTGAATTAGCTGTAGCAGATGTTTTTACTCTGGGAACTACCAGACCTTTCTGGCCGCTCATTTATCCTTCAAGAGGATAAAACTCTGCACTTCTATTATGTGTTGTCATTGGAGCATTGCACAACTTTATCAAACTTTTTATTCTGGAAACTGAATTAATTTTCTGCAAGGGGTTTTTTGTGTGGCTCTTTAATCACATTTACTGGGGAACATGTGTACTGTAAAGTTGGAGAGCCGATTATGGCTTCTAGAAAGGCCACTTTCAAAAGGAAGCTGCCCTCACTCCTGAGGCCTCCATTTGAAGGTCCTTGGGTTTTGTGAAGAGGAAAAAATTAATTACTATTTTAATAACGAAGCCAAGCCTGCTGAAAATCCTCTTAGAGAGTAGCTGGATGATGTAATGGCTAGCGGGAGGGATATTGAAAACAGTGACCACACAGCCTGCCCTTCACTCTCCTATTCACTCCCTGTAAGATGATCGGGGCTGCTGGGTCACACATGAGGGAATTGAAAGCCTGATGCTGCTGGCTTGGGGTGCGGGGGCCATGCAGCCACGGGAGGTCATCTGAAAATTAACATCTGCTGTCACCTGCCCTGCGAGATAACCCTGGGGCTGTGTCTGGGAGCACACGTGTCCCCCCAGCCCTGCCCTGCGGTACCGACCTCGCCACTAGCCAGCAGCCCACAAGGGCGGCTGGCAATGGAGCACAGACCCAAGGGGGCCAGTCACCAAAGAGTGTGTGAAGCTGGCACTTGGATGTGGCATAAAGCCGGCTGTGTAAATGAGGAAGAAGCTTGGCTGTTGCCTCACTGGAATTAAGTAATTTGGAGGCACCCCTGCTGCACCTGGGTCTTTTTTGCAAGCAGGATGCTTGACTCTTGACCCATGGCTTGCTGCAGAGACCCCTGTCTCCCTTTACCCCCCTCACATGCAATGCCGACTGCCAGCAGGGATACAAGGAGGGCTGCAAACGGGTCTGGCATACCCAGCTTCCTTAAAATAAGAGCTCCAAGTGGAATGAGGGATCACTCCATGGAAAAATCAGATGTGCCTCCCAGCCCAGAGGGCAGAGACCACAAGTGCCAGCCTCCAGCGAGGATGCTGGGGCAGCAGTGGTTTGCCCAAGTGAGAGCTCCTTACATGCTCTTGAAACTTCAAAGAGCACAAGCAAGGAACCAAAGCAAGGTGGGCCCCAAACACTGCTGTCTCTTGGCCATCAGTCAGCTGTGTGAAGGTTTGCAGGCCTGCTGCTATCACCCCAAAACCTTATTTTATAAACCTTACTAAAAATGAGACCAGGAATAAAAAAGAAAAAGCATAGAGTAAATGCCTGACAGGTAATGGATCAGAGTAGAAAAACAGTTAAGAAAAAAAAAAAAAGTAATATCTTAAAGATAATTAGAAAGTAAGACTATATTCTTTTTTTTTTCCAACTTTCCCTCCTCCTGAAATTACCTTTGATATCAGAAAAGATTAAAAGATTGTAAGGCACTGATGTGAACCTCTCAGGATTATAAATTTTGTGACAGAGCAATTCCTTTGATATCAATATGCTTTTTTTATGAATTGCAAAGAAAAGCAGGTGTATAAAAATAAAATCCGCATAAAATATAAATTATCATTGTGCAAGTTAATGCCAGCCGTAGGCTATAATAACTTGCATATTTTCTGTTTCTAAGGATCTTTCCAGACTTTTAAAAGCAGCATAATTGCTTGCTAATATATAAAAGTTATGGTTTTATAGGAAGCAGAATACGTTTCGGTCACATATGAAACTTGGGAGCTTCTCCAGTCGATTCCAGTTCTGATTCTCCTCTGAACTTTTCAGACCTCTCCTCCTGATGGGGTGAAATACAACAATATGTGGATGGCAGTGTACCACTGTCAGCTTCAAAAGAATAGGAACTTGTGTGCCACCTCATCCTTTGCAGTGGACTGCATTTAATGCTGTATGTATAATTCCACTGGTCACAGTGAAAAAAGAGGCCTAAGGCCAAGTTATTCACAGAGACGCCAAACTGAACTGCAAAAAATTGCCAGCTGGTAAAACCTTTCTTTCATTTATCTCCAAAGCCACCGTCAACCCACTGTAGACAGACTTCATGTGCAGAGGGGACAAAGACAAAAGGAAGAGTGGCAGCAAGGGGCTGCCCATATTGCTTCAAGAGGAGATCTCAAAGATCCTTGTGACACCTGTGTCATCTGCAATTCTGTCATCCTCTCATCCCATGGTTCACCCAAGTGGCAGCAGCTTTTGGGGTATAGGGGTACGTCCTAGCAATCCCTGGGGTTGCCTGGACTGCCATCCTGCCTGCTCCGAATTTCAGACAACCTCACTGCCCACCTAGGTCTTCGCTTTCCCTCTTGGAGTTCTCAGAGCCACCAATGTGTTCATCTCAGCTCCTAGGGAAGGTTCCAACCACTCCTCCTTCTACAAGCAGGGATCACCATGGTTTTTTGTTGGCCTCTGTCAATTGTTTTTCTTTCCTCTGATTTACAGTGCTGGTTCTTCATCCACCTGAAATTTTGCTCACCCTCCAAGGTAAAAATCTCTCCTTTCAGTATGCTGGTTCCAGACAGTCCTAGTAAGTGTGCTGCATGCACACTCCTCTGTGAGAGCACAGACCACCACCCAGGCATGTCTCCAGTCCAAGGACTGGTGGGAAAAGTATAATTGAAATTGTCGAGTATAATTTGACAAGTGGGAAAAGCATAAATGAAATTTTGGGAGCTAAATCTGTTTTTACTTCAAGGCAAATATTGTGCCTGAAGTTGACTGAATTTCTTTGGTAAGTGGGATGCTGAAGGTGTCATTCAGGTGTGTCAACAGAATAAAAATTGAAATGGAAAAATAGCAAAGTACTTGACTGCAAATGCTTTAGCTCAAAATATTTATGATGCTATTAGAGGTTCCTTCCAGTCTGGACCATTCTATGATATGATTCTATTGAAAAAAGTTTAAAACCGAAAACAAAGGAAAAGTTCCTCCTTTGTGTGAAACACCATATTTTCCATAACACAATGTTTTCTTTGGAGACATAAAAGCAGCGCATCAGAACCCATCCATTTACATCTCTGTTAGAGAAAAAAAGAGTCCAATGGACATATAAGAGTAACATTTCATTAATTTTGTACTTGTAATCAGGGGGAAAACAGCAAATGCTCTATGTTTCAAAGAAATGGAAAGAAGAATGATTTTAACAACCACAGCAAAAAAATCTAAATTCTTTCTTCCTTGCACAATAATAGAACAATAATGGAATAATAGAACAAATACTAAGCAATAAAATCATTAAACATGTAAAAGAAGATGAACCGCGAGTTGTAAACAGCTTAATTTTATAAAGAGCAACATTCATCAGACAAACTTAATTCACCATTTGCTTGATTTACTACTTGTGGGTGAGGAGTGATTTTATTCTAGTTTTATTATGTGGAGAATATATGCACGTAATTATAAAGTTGGAAGACATGCTTGGGTGTTTAGTTTATGAAACATAGCATCTGGCACACATCTCATCAGGATGAAGTGGAGGTGCAGGAAAATAAGTTCCCCCACACCTTCTCCCCCCACCCCACATTAAAAAACAAAAAGGCAAAACAATTGCAATAATCCCAGAATTAGTTGCAATAAATGTATTCTTAGCTAATGCTGAAGGGATTGATATAGTGGTAAATGAAACCCTTCTCTCACAATCAGATCATCTAGGTACAGTGGCACTCTAATTCTCCTTAGATGGTCAACACATGTTGGTGCTATCCTACAGCATCGCTAAGAGTTGGTGTTCATTCCTCCAAAGTCTCCTCAGCTTCTCTGTGAGGAAGATGTGAATCATATAGGGGGAGCACCATTTCATGCTGGAGTCAAGGTGGACACAGCACACACTGAGGAAAGCTGAAGGAGTTAACATCCACTGCTCCAAAGAAGCATCACAGCACCAAAGGAGGAGCACTGGTAGTGATGCAGGCATCCATGCTGCAGAGCGTAGGTTCAGGCTGCCAAGCAGTAGGTCAGAAAAGCATCCCTTAATCCTTACCAAAACAATCACCACGGCACCTGCTGCAAACCCGAAGAGTTTCAAGAGTTTCCCATTGATTTTGCACCCCCAAACCACTTGCTGTGATTTTGGGCCAATGCAGTGTGAGAAACTCTATGAAGGGGATGAGCCTCAGCTCTTGTGCCCTTGCCAGTGCCCAGCCAAGCACTGTTCCTCTCCATGGTCAGAGGAACACATGCTGCAGGGGGAATCAGAAAGAGAATGAGAGAGGAAGGCAGTTCTGGAATGAAGCTGGTGGTCTAAAAGAGATGGGATTATTTATCTGGCAAAAGGCATAGAGTCAATCACTTTCCGGAACTCAAAGTAATTCAGTATTTGCAGCTGCAAGCAGGGTATCTCACCACATCCACAGTAACAGTAAAAAGGGGAGACACTCATTTAACTTAGCATATAGTTCTTCCATAAAATAACTATAAGATTAAGCATCAGGGGGTTATTTTGTCATAGATGTGTAGAGTTTAGAAAATGTAAAAGGGAAATCTGTGTGACCCTTTCCTTGTGATAAGCCAGAGTACCATATAATGCTGTGTACTTTACCAATTGACTTACAAAGTGATATCTGGTTGCGAGAATGAAGGCCTTAAATAATAACTTCCCTTCTTTTGTGGCAGAGCAGCCACACAATAGTAATTTCATTTGCTCTTGAGAAACATCATCTGAACATCTATTCTGCCTATGTAGTTCATTTTGCAAAGCAAAACACAGATGAAAGCACTGATCACAGTTATCAAAGAAGTTGTGGAGTCAGCTAAGTTATATATGGGTAAAAGAAATGGCCATCTATCTTTAATCAAAAACATGTTCATACCTAAACTCTAGTCCATTCTTCTGCATCAAGTTCACATCTTCAGTCAGCTTGGCTGAGGGAAACCAATTTAAAGGCAGTAAGAGTGGTTTAGGGGTTAAGAGTGGTCAGTCAGTGGAATCAGCTGCCCAGGGAGGTAGTGGAGTCGCCATCCCTGACTGTGTTTAATAGTCAGTTAGATGTGGTGTTGAGGGATATGGTGTAGGGGAGAACTTGTAGAGTAGGGCTGATGGTCGGACTCGATGATCCCAAGAAACTTTTCCAACTTGGATGATTCTTGATTCTATGGTGGAGAGTATTACACATCATACCTAGAGAAAAGGAAAATCTTTACTTTTTTGCCTAGTTCCCCTGAGAGCCTCCATCAGTATGTCCCCTGACTCCAGCAACCCACCTTCGCAGAGTCCTGCTGAATCCCGAGAGATCCTGGGCTGGCACAGGGCATGTCTCATGGGCACACGAGGGGGACAAATCCATCAGCTGACTGCATAATACATATGGCCTTACTGAACAAGCCTAAACAACAAGGTTGAGGTACTGGGTGTCCTATACATGGCAGAAAATTGCTTCCATCTGCTTTACAGAACTGAACGTAAAGTTCTGTATAGAATCTATTGTAGACTCTTCTATTTCTCTTTTTTAATCCTAAATGACATTAGATGACACGCCCAACTTAACTGAAACTGAGACGAAGACAGGCTAGAAAACTTCCAAATACAGTGTTTGCACTACTGGTTGGGTGGTAGGAAGGCAGCAAAAGAGTAGATTCTTTAAAATCTGAATCACCAGTTCAAATTCATCAAAGGTCAGTAGTGACCAGATAAATTTATCTTCATGAAGTGACTTGATGGCATCAGTGCATTTCCCAATGGACATGTGCCAGGTTACAGAAACTACCATCACAAGTGGCATCCTTAATGAGTCTCAACAGAGTGGGAGAAAGACTAAAGAGATCCTAACATTTTTATATGAGGTTCCCTTTCTAGGTCACTGCTAGGACACCAAGGGGACACTCATGCCTTTCACCAGTGCAGGAAGTCCCTCAAATCATGTTCTCAGCTATTTTAACTTCTGAGATTGCACAGCTTCTTAAACAAGGCCTTATTCCATAAAGCATGAGATAAAACTGCTTTTGCAAAGTGTGCTCTGAGGGTGCAGAGGCGATAATACATATGGGTTAAATATTGCTATGTTTAATGATATGCCGTATGGTATAGTTAGACTCACAGTGGTTCACTGGAATATATGCTACATCATAACACTGTGTGTGCTTTTTTGCTTTAGTAACAACAAAAAAAAAAAGCATAAAATATAATAAAGCCACAGTCACAAAGATGCCTGTTGAAGGAGAAATTGCAGTCTGAAAAATAACAAATGCCAAATAACGTGGGGTTTTGGAGGAGGGAAAGAGGCAAAAGGAAGCCAGGAGAGCTCAATGGATCGGCTCCAGAGAAAATGGGAGGGTGAAGGCAGAACAGTATGGGTTTTTCATACTCTAGATACCACGCAAGGCTTATAGAAACCCTTGCCAAAAAAACCTAAGTAAGGTTTTCTACATGTTTCTGCTTATTAGGAGTGTATGTACGCAGAGACTTATATCATAGATGTGTGCCCATGGGGTATGTTTTTTACATGAGTACATGCTGTCAAAATCACACCGAGGAAAAAATAAGTAAACATGTACATTTCTTACCTAAAGACAGTTTGCAGACAGTTACTTTAACTAACCTTTTTTTAAAGCTTTCGTGATGCTCATGCTGACAGTGCACTGAATGAGCCTTTCTGAAGATGGTGAGTGAATGGGACGCCGCCTGAAGCAGGAAAAAAGTGATGCCTTTTTTGTTTGCTTATTTTTTTTCCCCAGCCACAGGCCAGGTTCAGCATCTGACATAGTTTTTAAAAGCCTGATGAAGTTACTGTGCAACATTCACCCCCCAGATGCCAAATCCAGGCCAGAAGCATTAAGAAGGTTTCAATGTGCTGGTGAAGAAGAATATTTCACATTTTTCACTTCCTTTGGGTCAGAAGTTGGATTTGGGGATGTGAACAAATACTGTCTGTACCCAGACAAAAGGTTAATATATTACAGGGATGTCTGCCAGCAGAAAGTCCAGCATTTTGAAACTAGTATTAAGCAGGCATTCACAGCAATGAGTCCTTACTCTGTCATGCAGCACGGCTTAGTCTTGCGCTGCAACCAAAACTTCAGTGCAGCCTGAGCAACTTTAAAAACCATCAAAGCAAGTTCTGTCTCTCACACAAGTTTTACTCTGAGGGCTGTGTAAACAGAGCACTGTCTCTTTAACTGATTTTATTTTCCTCTCTCTCTCTTTTTTTTTTTAGTTTAAAGATTACATTTAATATCTATTTCCCAGCAGTGTACAAACTGACATCATCTACTCATAAAAGCGGAATGCTTTGCTTTTTTAAGCTTCAAGCTGAATAACAAATTGCCACAGATGACAGCATAAAAGAATAACAGAATGGAATCAAAAGAAAATTCATTGTCAACAGAAACCCCCTGCTGAGGAATTTCAATTTCATATATCTAATTATCCCTGTCAGTTGGAAGAACTGACAAAAAGCATTCTTTGTTCTCTCTTTCTGCCTCCCGCATCTCACTCTCAATTAATTCCGGCATACAAATATGACTAATTGTCTTTGCAGTGCTCAAGAGCTCTGTATATAAATGTTCATGAACTGAAAATGATTTGGAGGGTATTCATGCATCGATTTATGATATTTGAACACAATAGACATGCATAATTCAGGTGACCATGTTAGCACCCTCACAAGCCCTTATTACAGAGATTAGGCAGGATTCTCTTTTCACATCCTTCTTTCATATATATGCTTTGTGACAATAACTCACTTTGCACCTATTAAAAGAGGAAGCATTATATGTCTGCTGTGGCTTATTGAAATTGCCATGAACAAGATTACCAGCATTTAAATAACATAGGGGGAATGGCCAGAAAATATTAGGTACTTTCAAAAGCAAGACCAAATCATGATGAAGGTTAAAGCTGGTGGTGGTTTTTCTAATCTTGACGATCATTTCAGGGAACCTTTGAAGTGACAGAATTATCTTTACTCACATCCTGTATTGACAAATACTGCGAGACTAACTTTTATACAATACTCATACACAGATGCATGAATGCATGCATGCATTGAGAGAAAGAGAAAAAAATTAATAACTTTTTTATTTATTAGTTTTTCTAACTAAATGCTAAGGTTACGTCAAGAGAAAAGTTCTTGCATGACGACAGAACTAAGATTCATAATCCACACTTGGAGAATGTTATATGTTACTTGGCTATCTTTGCTTCCTCGCTCGTAATAAAACTTCCTCAATTAAGTTGGTATTTTGTGCTTCCCTTACTGTAATTGTTATAATCATATGATTTCTTTTCTTTCTTTTTTTTTCTAAACCCCTTAGGTTGATACAGCTGCATTACTTACAAGGGCAAAGCTCTTGATCATAATATGAACTCTTCACCTACCCCAAGACCACAGCCTAGACAGAGGGACTGAGTCAGTCACAGAGCTGCAGCAGTTACTGCGGCATTGCAGGACCCTGGTTCCCCATAATCACACTGGCTGTTTGGATTCACAGAGCAAAACACTAGTACATAAGAACCTCACATAAATAAGGGCATCGGTTCTACTTGTGTTTCAATCAGAAGGCCATTCTTTCCTGGCTGATTCTGAACTCTGGCATTTCCCTTGAAGAGAAAGGAGTTATATGAGAAGTTACAAGCAGGAGTGATGCCTAAAGAGAATAAGACCATTTATTACAATGAGTAGCAAGGGTTCAAAAATAAAAGTTGCACAAATGGCAAGTTTGCAAGAAAG
>VZTM01018591.1:3176-47706 GCA_013400555.1 Jacana jacana
CATGCCAGCATATTAGAAGTAGGAATAGATTTTTAATTGCTATGATAGATAGCAACTAACACTGCTAAGGCAATTTTGGCCAGATGAGTACTAGTAAGCATGAGCTTCACAAATTGTCCTGCTCTCTCCCAGACATGTCAGCATGTAAGAGATCAAGAAAGAGTGTTTTCCCCTCACACCATCTTTCTTGTGAAAATAAAGTGGTTTGATAAAGAGAACCCTAGTATGGGCCCAGGAAATGGTTTGGGAATGCTGCACAGTATGGATGGGTTATCCTGGATCCCCTGCCTGCAGGGACTGCTGTTTTCTTAGGCTTCTCTGTGCACAGGTGAGGGTTGTTAAAGCTGTAATATTCCTAATGACAGCATGGACAATGTCCATGTCCCACTATTCAGAATATCAAAGACAGGAGATGTTTATTAACCAACAGAGGAGATTCATGCTTGTATCAGTATTATGATGTATAAAAGGGATCAGAAGAGCCAAGCTAGAGAAGAGGCTTTTTCTGGGTATTTAGGAAGTTTTGTTCCCGTTCTTTAAAGTGTTATGTACAGCCAAACTGCAGAAGCCAAGAAATTGGGGAGGAGAGAAGGGGAGGAGGCTATATGTGACCTCCAAAGTGCATATGCTGAAGATCACTTCAAGACTTCTGGTGAATTTTGTGCAAAACAAAACGGATTTCTATTACCTACCTGTACTGTCAGATGAGAAAATATGTAGTCAAAGGAAGATCTATCTCTTGAAAGTATTTTTTTCTGCTGAGGATGGCATAAAATTCTTTTTTTTTTTTTTTCTCTGCCCTCAATGTGCCTCTTTGCTAATATTTGAGACAGAGAGAGTACAAACATTTTCAGCCTTGAAGGATGTCAGCTCTTGCAACTGGGTTTTTTTAAGAGAAGGAATCGTATCAAACTTCCTCTCCAGGCTTGGTTTTTGCAGTCTAGGCCCTTTCTGAGCTTTAAAATTTATGTTACTTGTCCTCAATAAATTATAAGGAATTGTTTCACTTTTCATCAGATTATCTCTTGGAAATAATTTTTTTCTGTTAAAAAAAATTGATATACCGGGAGCTTTCAAACTAGATTTCCCCTGTAAAATTGTTCTGATGGATATATTTTGAGCAGTCTGAAAAACAACACTGATGTTTGCTGTGATAAGGAGCAGTAAGGAAGGCTATTCATACCATCTAATACCACCTTCTAAATGAGGTACCTAAATGAAGATCTTTGGTAATGGCAGTAATAGGCTTCCATTGAGTTAATGGAGCAAGATGAGACCTTGCAGAGATCTGTGAGAACTGGATGTGTATGTCTCTCTGCTAGCCAAACAGGGAACTTCAGGTTTCACGAATCCTCCCTTCCATGAAAACCACATTCTTGGTGCTGCAGAACTGGAGATAAGTGAGCAGTACTATCTCTTTGATAGCACAGAGAAGGCATTGACGTTCTTCCCTGAGGATGTCAACAGACTATGACTTCTTCCCAGAAGTTGACATCACTTGGTGACATACACATATGTAAAGATGCTATAGCTTCTTAATTCTGAATTTCTTATGTGTTTTTCATTCACCTTCTAATTTCAACAGGACAGCTGACACCAGAGATGCCTAAGCAGAGACTACATGCAAGACAGTAATGAACCATTCTACAGACTGATGTCCACTGCAGTTTGAAGCAGAGCTTATGTTCCCCAACTTCAGACCCTAACACCCCCTTTGAGTTTCAAGGAAGATGAATTCACTTACTGTCACCTCTGTGATACCACATGTGTAATGATTGTCTGGTCATAGCAACATGGAAGTCTGTATGAACTAATTTACCTGGAGAAAGACGTGTGTCAAAAGAGATTTCATCACTCAAGGAACTTAGTTTGGCAGCTACTGAGGGTGAAAACAACTCATAACTTTAGAGAAATCTAGCAGATTGAGAATATAGGGCCTAAAAAGTCTCTTTGCTGCTGCAGAGTTGAGTAATGGGAAGGAGAAACATGTTCCTGATAAAATATAAATGAAGTTCTCCACCTTCAAACCCTGCTGAAATCTCTCTTGAGTGTCAAAAGGATAAATTGCCTCACTTCTCAGCCTTGGTGTAGCACTGTATACCCTGGATCCAAGCCAGGCCAGAATGTATCCTGGAAATCTCCTCAGAAAAGCCCATCTGAATTATTTCCCTTCTGGAATTAAGAAACTCAAAATGGCCACGCTGGCTGTTTTCCAGCACACAGAGTGCACGTAAATCCCTTTGAAGTTGCTGATAGATGCTGGTACTTATCCCATAAGATGGAGACAAAACTAAAGTTGCCATGGATTTCTTAGAGATATATTATACAGATTCTTTGTATGTGACATACAATGACGTTCCTTGCCTTTATTCCAAAAGATAGGCTTGCTAATACCCTAGAGCATCCGCTGTGATTTTTTCAGAAGGCACCATGACTGCACTTCAGCGGGCAGTTTTTCTCAAGTGGCTCGAGATACTTGGCAGAAGCACACTAGCAGTACCCACCACCAGCCAAGCCTGTAACAACATTCACTGTGTACTCCTGTTAACAGCTTTTTCCCCGTGCATCCCTGTGGCCAGCAAATCATGCCACAAGGGTACACATTATTTTCCAGAAGTCACTATCTGTACTTCTGCCCTTCAGGAAAAGCAAAGGTGCCACTGGTCATGTCAGCTGTACTCGTGGGGCTCGGTTCCTTCTGCCTGTTAACCCTCCTGTGAGAATTTTTTAGGTAATTTTCAGGCAGGGGCAGGCTCTCCTCCCACTGAAGGCTGATGTATTAGAAAGAACATTGCAGGAAGCACAGGGAAATGTAATGGTTGCACAGGAGTGAGGACCAGCAGCTGTGTCAGCCTGGTGCTTGCTGTAATTGCACACCTGGGTTACCTTACAGCACGCTGCCAGGGTGTGCAGGGTGAGTTACTGGTTCGGCAACAGTGCATCAATTACCACTGGCACACACTGGTTTCACTCAGAGGAACTCTGAGTAGCGCTGAAACAGCATTAATCTGTCTGTGTCAATGCAGAAGACTCTTGGTTTTGGTGCTTCCAGTACTTCATGCTAGGGCTACAAGTTGCTTGCTGTCCCTATAAGAGCAATGACTACCCAGACAGAGAGGGTCCAGGGAGTCTGTACTTGGCCTGAGGGAATACTGTTAGACTCTTTTGCCCTGTTTCTTAAATAATTTTCTTTACACTCTGTAGAATTATTTTTAGTTGGCTGAAATACAGCCCAGAAGAGTGGTCAGTGGTCTGGGAAGACCACTTTTTATTTCAGTCTGCCACAGGTTTGCACTGCAGCTTTGAGCAAACTGGCCTAGGGGGACAAGAGGTCAGGACAACCATATCCTGACTTGCATAGCTACAGATACCAGCATATGATTTATTATCCCATCAGTAAGCATTATGTTAACTCTTAGCACTTATTTCACAATTATGAGTTTATTCATTAAAAAACATAGATGTGCTGTGAGGGCTTTTCCCTGGATGAGGTACTGGTGGTGGCATGGGATGCAGCAGGATAGAGCCCCACCCATCCATGGTCCTGTGCAGGGGCTGAGCTGGGCATCACAACACCTTGCTCCTTGGGGTCTGGATAAGGGCTGCAGCAGATGGACGTGGGGGAGCACATGAAGCTGGAGCTGGAGCACCAGCGTGGCACTGTCCTGCAGATGTGAGAGGGTGAGAGGCACGGGCAAAAGTGTGAAGTGGGAGCAAGCGGCATGAGTCAGTCAAAACAGTGCTGAGAAAGTGGAAAAAACTTTGGGTAATAGCACATGTATATATAGATTTACATGCATATCTTAAAAAATGCATGTTTTTCATATTCTTAAGACTAGACAGCAAATTGTTTGAGCCAAGTGTTACTCTAAATATGGTTTCCCCTGCTGGAGAAAAATGAGGCAACAGGGGCATGAACTGATTTTCTTGGGATCACGCAGCAGGTTCAAGATATAGCTCTAGAGCTGATCCTGGACTAGATTGTCTCAGTTGTTCTGTCATTATGAGGCACGTGGTAACTTGAAAAACATCACGTTTCATGATTAGAATCTCTCTTCTAATGGCCAACACCTCCTATAAAGAAAAATGTCATCCCAAAATGTCAATATTTTAAGAAATAAAAATCCCTGAATAGGTTGCTATGAAGAACACTTTTTATGAGGCTTACTTCCCTAGTTAGAAGTTACCAGGGCTTTACCAGAGCAGTCTTAAAATGTTTATGGGGGACAATCGATAAAACACAGTCTTATGCTAACAGTGACTGTCTCCCATTATTAGTCATAGCAATGGTGGCCACAATGGTGGCAAAGTCTGTCTACTGTGCTTTGGCATCCATGGATTTGCTCCTGATTGTGGACACCTCCTTGTGAGTGCAAAAGAGAACGGGATTTTTTTTCTATTGGATGAAGAAAGTTGCATGGCACAAAGCTGTCATAACAGCAAAGCAGAAGGACTGTCTGGAAGAGGTAAATGCCCTTTTCTTCTGTAATAGAGGAAGAGTTTAATGAAAAATCTGTGGTGTGCTTAGAAGCATTTATGAGCCCAGCACAGATTTATTAATGGTAGCTGAAATACAAATCAGAAATGTTGCCACAAAACCTCCTCAAAACAGAAAAAATTATTTAAGGAAAAAAACCCACAAAACCAAAACAGAAAAGACACACAATCCTTTTTGGTCCACATCAGGTTTTCTGAAGAAACTTTGCCAGAACTATTCCCTGCCAATCTGCTTCTCTGTGTTGTTAGTTTGTCTTCCAACAGCACTAGACAAAAGAAACGCAATGATTCTCACATCTGTTAGACCATTATTATTTCATGTGTGGGGGTGACACTGCCACTTGGTGATACATGGTAATGATGCAGAACGCCCTGGTGATACGAGTGGGCTGGCTTGTTGCTCCCTGTCACTGGAAGCCTCTGCAGCTGTGACTGTTGGGTAAGGAGAAAAAGAGATGCATCTTTTATTTGCAATTTTAGTGTCACATAGCAGTGTTATGATTTCAAGTGCAAACGGAAGCATAGAGGTCGTGTTGTTGGAGGTGTCATTGTCTGCTTGTGGGGCATTGAATAAACTTTGAGGGCATGAGGAAGACCATGTAAGAGGAGTATATAGGAACTGCCTGATCACTGAAACCACTAAGCAGATCCCAATATGCAGCTGTGGAGGGTTCTGCATCTCACTCGGTGCTTCAAAACAGAAACTGATATCAATTCTCAAAAATATTATGTTTATAGTTTTATATGTGAAAGAGAAAGGCCCAAACTTGATCTTGGTAGAAGAGAGGAAAGATGTGGGGCTTTTTTTTTTCTTTCTTTAATGGATCTCTTCACAGTATCTGAGTGCTGCTTACCAGTTAAAGGAGGGAAACAGTCTATCGAATAATAAACATATTCATCTTGTTATGGGAAAGATTATGGAGGCAAAAAAAATCTCATTTTATTCTTGTGTTGGGTTCTTAAATTTCCCTCCGGTTTTCCATCATATTATTTTGCCAGGCTAAGTAAGCTGAGCTGCTGTAGTTTCCTCTAATGCAATTCCTACATCTGCTGCAATTTAACTCTATCCCTTTAACCTGTGGAAGTGAAACTGCCTGCTGGCCCACATGTGACCCCACAAGAACCATTTACAGCAGTGCTTGTGCTGTCCTACCACTATTGCAAAGTCAGATATTACTGACTTCTTGAAGCAATATGTAATGGTAAATATATATATATATAACCACCATATAAGCTACATTATAATTACAGTTGCTTTTCTCACGGGGCAGATTCCTCTCCTTCCCTGCCAGCCTCCACTCCTCTGATGGCTGCTGAGTACAGGTTATTGTCTCCATCTGCAGGAGATGAAGCCTCCGAGGCCCTGGTGGGTGACAATTCCTTTCAGAGTCATTGTATCCTTTTTGCCTCTTTGTCTTCAGTTTTGGATGGAGAAAATCTGGTGCAGTTCTGCCCACCATGCCATTATAGGCATGGGGCAAAACAGCTCCCATTTTGAGTAGCATTTTATAGTTCTGCTTGTGAATGCTCAGTTATCATCCTGGAGCATTTTGATACCAATGATTTAATGGGAATACCATTGTGGCTGTGTGCAGTACCCTAGGTCAGTTCTGCCATAAACACAGAGGGAAACATCTTATGCCTCCCATGTAAGCTACTTCTATCCCTTAAGTCCCCCAAAACCCACAAAAAGTGGTAATTTTCATTTTCAAACTCTTTTTTATGTTGCCTTTCAGCACTTCTGTTCAAAGGTTACAACATCTGTTTTCTCTGTGGCTCCTGCATGAATTGCCTTTATGAGCATAATCTCAACCCAAACAAGATTTATTAAAAAGAGAGAGAAAGGGAAATTGAAGAAGGAAGAAAAGGTTTCTTTAACATTCAACATAAATTTATTTACATTCCTTGTGAGTTAAACTGTTCAGCTCTGTGATAAAAGTAAGAAGAGCTACAAATAATTGACCTTCCATGAAAATCAATCTTCTGTCTATCCAAATCCCCTGTTATCATGAACAATCTGTCTAAGGAGAGATGTGAGCATCCTACTTGTTTCTCAGCTGAGTTTTCTCCAGGTAAGTATAGAGGAGAAGCCAAATCTATCACTTTCCCTGACAGCTGGCTCATTGAGGTCATTACCTTAAGCGTGATTAACAGCTGCTTTTCAAATGCTCTGATTCAAATTACCTGTTTTGGAGATTATCTTGCACAAGTTGTAACTTCTCAACAGAGCAAAAACTATTCAGACTTCAGCTTTATCAAATTTTCCTTTACAACATTTTCCCCTTTGAGTCAATTTTTCCTGCACTGAAAAGATGAACTATGGGTAGATCCCTGGACTCCACTTAACATTTGTCCAGTCTGAGCCTTGTAGTAAGTTTTTGATTGTGTTTACAGGAGACAGATCAGAGTGGGAAACCCTGAGGTGACTGCCTCAAACTTTTTGTTATTTGAAATCTGAATTCAACCTGAAGTCTGAAGTGTCTCTGGTACCATATAATAGCACCTAAAATGCAATTACTCTCTCATCGTAAGAGAACTTCACATATTCTCAGAACTCCTAAAATGCAAGAAATAAAGGGAAATGACTGTAAGCATTCAAGCATTCACACAACTGTGACGTGTGAGTGGCATGACAATATGAGCACCATGGGAAGAAGAGTGCAACTGAACGTACTCTTCACCCACTGCCTTCTAAATCAGGTGTGAAGGCACTGGACTGCTAAAATGAAGATACTTGAGTTAATGATGTTGCCTTGTCCTTCTCTGCCAGAAAGTAGTAATGCAATTCAGTGAGGCTCTCTGACTAATAAGCAGTCTGTCATTGTAGGTTGTAGGAAGTTTTATCTCACCACCTCTCAGAAAACAGAGGCAGTTTTTCTGTGGGGCTGGACTGTACAAAACCGTGCCCTCATCAAGGCCAGAGGAGAGGCAAAGGGTGTGCACTAAGACCTGCCCTAAGAGACGCTGTCATGCATAAGGAGATGATGGTCTCCTTGGCAGTCTTTTCCAGAGGGTTCAGCCTTATTGACACTGAGTATGTGAACAGACCCAGCTGGCGCATGGGTTGATGGGGAACCACACATCAGGTATTCCTTGATGTCCATAGGGGGACATTGCAGGCCTGTTCCCGGCTTGGTCAGCCACACACGTGGGGGTCTAGGAACTTACCAAAGGCAGAGAGAGCAGCGTTTCGCTCTCTGTGCCTCTTACTGACTACTCAGCTTCCTCTTGAGCATTTTGGTCCTGGCCAGACACCTTCAGATATTACGATGTTAAAAGGCAATTCCTCCCAGCCAACTTTAGCCATCTCAGACTTCGGTGTCTCCAAGACAGTTTTTTCCTCTCCCTCCAACAAGGCAGGCCTGGTGGGAGATTATTCTGTAACTTCATGTAAGCATGTGATGAATGTCTTTCCACAGACACCTCTCTCACTGTTTGCCTTAGTCAGCTAACCTGGACTAGACATGCATTTTTTGGTGCCTAAAGTCAGGTGAGAGAAGGGCCACCCTGGGCATTCCGAAGCCTAATCTTTGAGATTAGCTGTTTTGGATTCCATTTGGAAAATATGAATCATGATTTCAAATATATTCAGGGTTTTGGATTGGGATATCTGATGCTAAAACTGAGTGCTAAAGCCTCCTCTCATGGCCAGGAAATTCAGTCAGGCTGAAAGGCTGAAGACCTGGGTCTTAGCTGTCTTTTTTTTTTTTTTTTTGGATAAAACCAGCATTCCTTGTTGCTGAACCTCAAATGTGAGAGAATGGAATTTTGGCATGTATGCTCCTTGCTCCATATCATCCTCCCCCTGGTGTAACTCTTACAATTATTTCATCCCAACAAGCCTGGGACAAGCAGAAATATGTGGTTGAAATGGAAGCCCTTATCTGTGCAGTGCTGAAGTCTCATCTGTCAGGACAGTCCTCTGATCCAGAGCAAACCAATTGCTCTTCTAAATGACTTTGAACTGTGGAGAGTTTAATGGTTAAAACAAAGCACTCCAGCCATGCTTCTCTCTATTTTGCCAAAGGATGAGGGGTCCAGGCCTTTGTAGGGATCTTTTCATGAAGTTCTACTATTTTTACCAAAGTAGGAGTTGGCAGATTTTTTTATTTTTTTTTTAATGGGGAAATCTGCACAGCTTGCACAGTAGTTCAGTATTTCAAAGCAGTCTAGGGTATTTCAGACACATATCTTCCACTTGCTTTAATACACCCTCACTTTAATGAAAGATACGTGTCTGAATCCCTCAGGCTGCTTTGGACGTCTCAGCTATAGTGTCTGATTTAAAACCCACTGAGATCAGGTCTCTCTGCTGACGTCAATGGGTTTTGGACAGTCCCAACATGAAGGAGATTTCTTTATTGGTTGTGCCTGTAAAAGGCAGAATCTAAGCCAGTTCACATTGACCCATTTTTCATTTCAGGCAGACTTTGCTAGTCCTTGCTAATGGCCAGTCCTTGCTAAAGCTGCCCAGTGATGATTAAACAGCCACAAATACAGCAAAGTCTTTAGTGCAATCACTATTAGAAATGGATCAGGGCAGGGGGTAAAGTTGCCTGAGAGACATTCATTGTGACTGTAAGAGTCAAACAGGATGCCCAGAAACAGAGGAAAGATTTTGAGATGGTAGCTTAAAATAAACATAAAGGTCAAAACTATGTTTTGTACCCTCTTTGTACACAGCTGAGTTTCTGGGCTATTTTTCTTCATCTGCTTCTGAAACATCCAAGATCAGCTTCAGCTAGAAAGAGAGGAGTAGGGGACAATGATGTTGTCAGTGGTCCAGAAAAGCCTTTCTGGGACCTGTTTGCTTTCTTTTTCAAGCACTTAAGGTTAAAATGCCTGTCAGGAAAGATTCCTCCCTAGATCAGACCAGCAGGGACTGTTCTCATTTGGAAATAGGAAGAAGGAAAAAGAAAGAAGGTCATGGGAAACATAGAGTGTTTGTTTTTCTCTGTATGTGGGATGTGGTCCCCTCTCCAGTCACTGGAAGTATTCCCTGCTGTTTCCAGGGTCCTAGGAGAGTGGCAGTGCTGCCTGTTTCTTCTGCGGGCAGGAGGACATAGACTAGACATCCACAAGCTTCCAAGCAGATCTTACATTCACTGTAAATGTCTGGAGAGCATTTGGTGTGTTTGGACCATGAAGTTTGTAAGATTTGAACCTTAAGGGTCCGGGAAGGACTGCAGGGAGACAGCAAAAGCACTTCTTATGTCCACAAAATGCAGCAAGGGATCAATCTGTCCACAGCTCTGGCTGTGATTACAGCTGAGAGAGTGCTTTGTGATTATTCAACTGTCAATTGATGGGTTGAAGAGCTTAGTTAATAATTTAATAGACTAAATTGCTGTTGCACCAGGCTTCTTAACTCCAGAAAGTTGCTGGACCTCAGAGAGTAGTTTTGGTTAAGCTGAATTTCTTGCCAGCCCTTTGAGAAAATCAAGAGTAGGAGAGTTAATAGCTGTGTCTTGTAAGAACCATGCACAAAACTTCAGAAGTTATCTTCTGGATTTTAATTTGCCCTTTTTCCCCATTCTGACCTATCAGCCACCTTCATCTAGTGGAAATAACTGCAGCTGAGAGTGGGGCATCATTATCAGTAGGTATCTGCAGGCTGAGGTCACTGTCTTGTGAATTTAATCTATGCGAATGTACATTTTCAGAGCTCTTCTTGGCCCTGGAAATGCGTTCAACCATCAGGAGATTCCAGGAATCACTTGACAGGTCAGAGTGTGTGGTGCAGAACAAAGAACCCGTATTTCTAAAGAAAGATGACAACTTTTTGAACAGTTCTCGTGTTTCCAGGTTTTCCAGAGAAACTCACATCGAGACACTGTACCTACTCGGGCATTTGATGTTATGTTCTTTAGCCTGTTTTACTGAAAGGAACATGAGTCATTGGAACATCACAAAGTAAATTAGTGAACCTGACTGAAACTGGACACAGTTCTCTTCTGTAACAAATGCAAAGTCTTTTCAAACAAGTGGTTTATTTCTCAGCAACGAGTTGTTACTCCTCTGATGGTGCACAAAATTATGTGGTCACAGAATTCAAAGGAGTCTTCCATGAAGCTTGATAATAAAGGATGTCCAGATTTGGAGAAATATCTATCTTGGCACTGCTTGTTTCAGTCTAATTGTAATTCTAATGATTCACAGGCAGATATTTTGGATTTGTGTATGTGTCTGACTACTACACATATGTACATGCTTCTATCTATGCTTCCATCTCCCCCACACTCTTATTTAGGAATATGAATCCGACTTGTGACTGCAGAAAAACCCTCACATTTTATGTAAAGCAATGGTAAGCTGTCAGAGAATGGTGTCATAGATTGTTATGACAAGTTAGTCAGAAAATTGACGTGTTAGAGAAGCAGCATATCCATCTGAACATGCTGGAAAACTGACAAGATCATAGTTACACACCCAATTTGGAAGGAAGTATATAGCCATATGAAATCTCACCATAAGACTGCTGGCTATGTTACAATATTTCTCCATATACCTAGATGATTATTATATACAAATCTCATATACACTCTAGATTAGCTGTCACAAGATAAAAACTAATCCTGCTGTTAACAAAGCAATCCAAATTCAAGCACAAGACAAGATTCAAGTATAACACAAGAGTGTGTGTTGTACTAAATGTATAGGATTAGTATCAACGTGTATCTTAGGTAGTTGCTTTGTAATTCAAGCTATCTTTAAAATATCAGGGAAGATCACAGGATCACAGAATGGCTGTAGTTGCAAGGGACCTTGAAGATCACCTAGGTCCAACCTCCCTGCCCTGGGCAGGGACACCTCCCACTAGACCAGCTTGCTCAAAGCCCCTCCAGCCCACCCTTGAACACTTCCAGGGATGGAGCATCCACAGCTTCCCTGGGCAACCTGTTCCAGTGCCTCACCACCCTCACAGGAAAGATTTTCTTCATAATGTCTAATCTAATTCTACCCTCTTTCTCGTTAAAACCGTTACCCCTCATCGTATCACTACACTCCCTGATAAAGGGTCACTCCCTACCTTTTCTGTAGGCCACCTCTAGCTACTGGAAGGGACTATAAGGTCTCCCTGAAGCCTTCTCTTCTCCAGGCTGAACACCCCCCCTCTTTCAGTCTGTATTCATAGGTGAGGTGCTCCAGCCTTTTGGTCATCTCTGTGGCTTACTGGGGATTCACTGCAACAAGCCCATTTCCTTCTTATTTTGGTGGCCCCAGAACTGGACACAGTACTCCAGGTGGGGTCTCACCAGAGCAGAGTATAAGGGCAGAATGACCTCCCTGGATCTGGTAGCTGTGCTTCTTTTGATGCAGCCCAGGATGTGGTTGTGCTTTCTGGGCTGTGAGCACACATTTCTGGCTCATGTTGTGCCAACACCTCTAAGTCCTTCACCTCAGAACTGCTCCCAATCTGTTCTCTGCCCAGCCCGTATTTGTGCCTGGGATTGATGTGACTCAGGTACAGGACCTTGCACTTGGCCTTGTAGAATTTCATGAGGTTAGATCCTCTAATTTTTTTTAACTTCCTTCAGTGCAATGACAATGTTTACCTTTGTGTCTGGACAACATCAGATGGACTGCTGCTATAGCATCAACTATCTTGATTCTTTCTTAAGATGTTGATTTGGATGGCTCAAAAAATTGCTGCTAATCCATAGTTATTTAGCTCCTAGATTGAAAAATCTTTTCTTAGTATTTAAAGGCAATTTTTATACTTTTTCTGTAGGTAGGTTTGATCTTTGGAACTTTTCCCATACCCCTATATACATATAACTAAAATAAGCTTTTTTTTTCTTAGCTCCTCCAGAACAGATTGAAATTTGGTGCACCAGAAGATAGTGCCACTGCTTTTCTAACATGTTTGTCCTACAGAAAAAGAAAAAGCAACTTTTTTTTTTTTCTTTTTTTTCATTTTGTTTCTGTGGCTGTTTGGTTTAAACTGACACACAGAAAAGCAATAACATGGGTATCAACTGTTGGGGAAATAAAACACCCACTCATCAATGATCTCTCATATTACTCTTGCCAGATTTAATTTCAGATTATCTGATTTTTATCCCATCTCAAATATCTAATTTCATCAGAAGTTTGTATGGTATTAGAAGGAAGAAGAGCCAGAATCCAACATTTATAGACAAAGTCTTGTAACCTTTCTTTCTTGTCCTTGTTTTTGTTAATTCCCTTCCTGGTTTTGGAGAAGCAGAGCCATTTCTCTAACAGTACTGCAGTGAACAACTACTTGAGGACTGAGTCATGTGCCAGTATCTGTGCCAAGTCCCTTGTAGGACAGGGAGCTTTTGAACCATCCCATTGCTAATCAAACAATCTGGCAACATCCTGCCAACCCTGTCCTTGTCATCTGCTGCTCACTCTGCACGCACATTCGATTAGCTCAGCATCAGATTCTCCCTGCTGTGCACAAAGTTTCTTTTTCTTTGCTACCAGCCAAAGAAAGCAGGGATGGACTGATTTAAAATTCTTGGCTCATATTATCTGGCTTATGACAAATATATTCTCAAATTAGTCTTGCAAGTCACTTTTTCCTAAATAGAAATGACATTCTACAATAGCCTGTGACATATTTTTATTCTGCTTTATATCTTTTTAGCCTGCTGGTCTGTTTTGATTTTCCTAGGATTTTTTTTTTAGGGTTAAGGAGACAGTCCATCTAACTGCTTTTGGACCACGTTTACCTGTGTTTTTAAAGTTAAACTTAGTCAAGTACTAGGTTGCAGTAGGGAAAGATCTGTCCCAAAACACAAATGCTACTAATATAAGTATGTCATGGAATTAGTTCTCTTTTCCTGAATATGGAATAGTGTTTACAATGAGAGTGGTGAGAGACTGGAATACGTTGCCCAGAGAGGTGATGGAGGCCCCATCCCTGGAGACATTCAAAGTCAGGCTTAATGAAGCTCTGAGAAGCCTGATCTAGTTAAAGATGTCACTGCTTATTGCAGGAGTGCTGGACTAGATGGCCTTTAGAGATCCCTTCCAACCCAGCACATTCTATTATTCTGTGCTCTGTTTTGTGTACAGTGGCTCACAGACGTTTAGCTACCTTTCCACTTTCTTACCCTATAGTCATCATTCCTTCCTTGCTTCTCCTTCTCACCACAAAAAGCAGAGCAGGAAGAAGACTACGAAAGCAGAAATCCCCTTGGACAGCTCGGATCATAGATGAAGAACTACTGCTCATAAAGCAGGGCTGGAATCATTCCCATGTGCAGGGAAAGGTCAGTGAGTGTGAATGCCTGTGGAGAACTTGTCCACGGGAGCTGATAATTTTCAGTGACATAAAACTTCCCAAGAGTATGCAGCAAAAGGAAACGCATTTTGAAAACAAGCAGCTCATTCCCTTTTGGGAGAAGGCCACCTTGCCAAGTTTTGAGAACACACACAGGGCAAAAATAAAAAAATCTTTTGATTTCATTACATTAATATTAGAAGCAGGCCACATGGGTACTCAGTTTCATGGAGGTGGACCTCAGGCACCTAAATATTCATGTTGATGTGGATAACAGGCATCCAATCAAGTTTCTACAGCAATGACTTTGCAATCTAAAAAGGAAGAATTTTCAAAACGTAAGAAGGGTCTGAATCTTGGAGTTTAAGCCTTAATAAACATATGGATTAAGTATTCTTAGGGATCATGGACTTAGACCGCTTTACCGACCTCTAATACTACCTTGATTAGTATAATATGTAGTGACTCATCTAACATCAGTGTGTACCACTTCATACTGGATTGAACCAGAGCATTGTGCATGTGCCACTAGTCCTGTGAAATTCAATATAGCAGAGGTTCTGCTAACATTTACTAGGAATAGAAGTCCCTTCCAGATAATCCCTGTGCTGCACTAGCTGTTGTCACCACCACAATGGAGTGGTAAGTGGTGGTGACAGACAAGGGTGAAGTCCTTCAGAGGTAAACACCAATTTGTTACTGTATTTTATCTGTAGTGTGCTTTCTCTTTACATTCCTTTCAGAGAGGGCCCACGTTTTCCCTAGTTTTCCTTTTGTCACCAGAAAACCTATAGAAGCTTTTCCTGTGGCCCTTGGCAACCCTGGCCATGTTTAATTCTACTTGGCCTTTAGCTTTCTTAACCTGATCCCTAGCTGCTCTCTTTGTATTTCTCTCAGGCTACCTGCCCTTGCTTCCGCACTCTGCAGGCTTCCTTTTTCTGTTTGAGATTGTCCAGGAGCTCCTTGTTCATCCACACAGGTCTGACGCTTACAACCTGGGAATCTACTTTAACTCAGAAATGTAGGTTAAATACTGCATATATCATAATCTAAAGGGAAAGTGAAAAACCTCCAGAGGACAATTCATCACCTTTCGAAGTTTTGTCTTTCTGTGGACAATAGAGGTAGTCAAGAACAAAACTAGGTTAGATGTCCAACCTGTCAACACCTGGAACAGAGAGTCATCTAACTTCTAGGTGCCTAAGCAAAACCTATGCCACTGCAGATTGCTCAGGGCGTCACAGCATATTGCATACTTTGCAGTGAACCATTAGTGTTTTGGTCAGCCAGCTGTTCTCTCTCAGAGTCCTTCATCATAGTGTAAACTCAGTTCTATTTCATTCAAGGCTGTGGCAGGAGAAGGACTTTAAGGCATGGAAAATCAACTTAAAAAATTTCCTTCCTGGGTCTTTAAAATAATGGGGCAAGAGTACTTATAAGGAAATCCAGTAAATAGAAGGGAATGTGTCCATAATAAAGCTGTTATTGGAAAGAATAAGTAAGACCACAGGTTTTCTGTCTAAGTTATAATCCTTCAAGCACCCTTCTGCTATCTGTTGAATCTGTATCTTGCAAGGGGACGTTGGTTCCAAACTAAATATACAGAAGGGAAAATCCCTAAAATTCTTGAAAAGTCTGAACTGTCACAGGGAAAACTTGAGCTCAGTCGGTCAGTTCTCCAGCTGTTGACTAGGGAAGCTGCGAAGGCCACTGAAGACAGAAGGCTTAAGCCTACCATGGGATTTAGGTAGCTCTGCTGTGATAATCAGAAACCTGGCACTGACATCAATTGCATGTTACAATTCCCTGGGCAGCAGGTAATTCACTGATTTCCCACCTAAATTCCCTTTTTACCATTGCTCTGTAACGGCTCTATCGGTTGGATCATTTAACAGATCTGTTATTACAGAGTCATGTTGTGGGTGCAATAATTGCATGAGGCAGTCAGTAACTTCCAGCCCAGGAGAGAGACAACATACTTTTGAGGCAGGACAAGCTTTCAGGCAGGGAACAGTCCATGGGAAACCACTGGTGTTCTCTGGCCACGAATGGGAAAAAGAGGACATCTTGCTCTTACTGTGCCTGTGAGTACAGACACATAAAACTGCTGCAAGGCTGTTTAGTGGTATAGTCCTCTCCACCTGGGAAATGCCAGAGCTCAGTTATGAGCCATTTTACAGCCTTCAAAGACTACTGTACTCAAAGTATTGTTTAGAGTTCACCTCGATCAACTGCTTCATACCTGGGATATTTCACCAACAAAACAGGAAAGAGTAGTCATGGCTTAGCTCCACTGTGGATCCATGCTGGAAATCTGCTGAGACACAGATGTGACAGAGTATATTAGCTGGAAGCTTTCCCATGAACTGAACAAGCAGTCTTCAATTTGCATGAAAATAATTAGAGGTTTAGTGTCATAATTAATTTCTGTGTTGCACACTGCATGTATTGTTCTGTAGGTACTCTGTGCAGCCTCTTGACAATATAGCTGATTTGTAAGCATTACAGCAACTTCCTTTCGGGTGATATAATATGGCAATTCCCCCCTGAATTCTGGTGAATCTGGATCTATGGCCATGTTCTCCTACACTGGGACAGTTTTACCTAGCTTTTATTACTCCTGAAAGCAGAAATTGTAAATACCTGTTTCTCCACAGTAATAAACTGAAGACGACTCTTATGATGAAGGAAGTTGATAAAGGATTGGGCTGGAATCTGTACGTGAGTTGGAGATCACTGGTGATTTACTCTTTGGCTGAAGTCTCATAATCATTTTGAGCAAGATGCGGCTTAATGCTAGCTCTATAAATGAAAACCATAGAAGGACAAGTACATATATTTGTAGAACAGGAAAGCAGCTTTTAAAAGCATCTCCCTAGAATAAAAACCTTGAGACTTGTAGTTTCAGTGTTTCATCTAATAACAGTGATGGATTTAGCTGAGAGCTCAGAGGAGAATGTCACTGCTATTTGATGGTTTTGCTGTGTGTCAGCCAAACTGGGATGAATCCCTCTCCATAAAACAGGGTTGTGGTGTGCGAACGCTACTCTTCCTCTTCCAGCTCAGTTGAGGGCACTCATGACAGATGTGCTGCAGGGCAGGAGCAGGCACACAGTCAGGTGCTGAGGGTCCACTGACACCAGGTTTTTCTTTTGACTGAGCCCCAAGTTGCCCTCAAATCTCAGTGCCTTTCTCAGAGCACCCGGTTTCCAGGCTGGATCTCACCTATTTTGAAACAGCTGTAACTGCATCTGTGTTACTGGCTTGCTTGAGTGTTACCATATTTTCATATTCACTGAAAAGAAAAACCCAAGAAAAAAGGGATAGTTGAAAAATTTGTTAATTTCTAAAGAAAAGTGTGGAGGTATTTGAAGGGGAACTCCTGATATAAACCCCACTGGAATCAGTGGGACTCTTTACGGACTTTTCAGATTGTTGGGTCTTACGATCTCAACTGTCACTACACCTGTGAGTTAGCAGGCACATCCAGACCAGCTATCCATTGACTGGGAAGGCTGACTTCCCCTCAGGTTAATTGGTTAAATATCACCCTGCCCAAGGTCACCTGTGCATTCTCATCGGAGGATTCCACCTTGAGTTATACTCTGGCTCCTTTCTGTACTGTATTTCTTCGCAAATAATGTCCCTGTGGAGAAAGTGGTATCTTTCTTCCTCTGCCTAAAGCATGCTATCTTCCTGGCAAGCGATAACACATTGAATACATTAAGAAGCTTTATAAGCTCATTTTTGGTAGCTATAATTTGTTGCAGTTTGGATCATTAAGCAATTCTCCGTGTAGCTATCTCTTAAAAGAAAACACATTAAAAGGCTATCAAAATTGCTGATACCACATTTGTTATCCAAAAATAATGGCCATCACTGGAGATTCTGCTATAGTATTTCAGCAAATTAACCTCAAAACTAACAATGAAAGCCACATGTCTTCTGAGGACCTGGTTTTAAAACTTGGTTTACTGAAGCACATTTCTCTATGAATTTCAAGCTTATAAAGTCGGATAAATGTAGAACATGAAGCCCAGTGGGGTAAGGCCAAGTTTACCTCATCCAGGATCCAGTTTCTATGGAAGAGTATAAGAGCAAGACAAATGCATCACGATATTCCCACAAATTTGTGAAGGCTGCATTCCCAAATTTCAGTCGTTTTGACTATTTGTGGAGTGGGAGGGGATGACCACAGCTCCCAAGGGATGTTTCTTCTATATCTTTCTCCAGGTTCTTTTTGAAGCCATAAACCTTTAGCACCCAGTAAAGCATATTCTGCAACAAGGGGAGTCGTAATTCTGCAGTGTGTTTCCTTTCTTTTAAACCTGCTTTCTGTTAAGAAACTATAAACAACTTCTAGCCAGGGCTTTGCCAGAGCCAACCCTTTCTTATGCCACACAACATTTAACAGACCTCTGTCATACAGCATGTCCTTCCCCTTATTCATTTCTTTTCCAGACTAGGCACCAAACTGATACACTGCTTTTGCACGTGTAAACTAGTGTATACCTCCACAAAAGCATTGGAATCCTATCAAATTACCCAGATGAGGGTGAGTTCAACCGTAAATAATACTGAACATGATATGTATCCAGAGAACCTTACAAATGGCATAGACAGAAACAAATTGTCTTTGCTCCCACATGAATGATTAGCCACATTTTCTGAGTTAGCTGAATATGATCTAGATGAATTTCTGCATAGTTTGCTGCAACTCTTTTCTGGTTTTATGACTGTCTCATAGCTTCTGTAGCTGCCTAGCTGGAGGGACTAAGCCATAGTCAGCACCACAGTCCCATGTGAATTGGGTAGGGGATGATGAGACCCTTTGATTCCTCAGCTTTTATACCAAGCGTGATGCAGCTGGGACAGAATACCATGTTGTTGTTAATTTTGGGTCATCTGTCCTGTGTGCTCCTCCCCACAGGTGTGGCCCCTTTAGGATCTTTGGCTTCTGACCTCCCAATGGGGCATGTAATAAAGTTAGCTGATTAGTTAGTTGTTACAATAGTACGTATAACCAAGAGCCTCTCTGCATACCTTTCCTTGGTATTAACTATAAACTTATGTCTTAGCACTCCGAAAGCAGTTTCTGAAAAATATGCTGTTAATTTCAGAGGGTTAGAAGAAGCTTAGCTGAAAAGCAAAATTACCAAACAGAAAATTGGTTCTGTTTTACCTTGAACCAGGATACCTTGCTTACAGCAGATCCAGCAGAAGGAAGCAGATACTCCTCTGTCTCTGAGCCAGCATCTTGGAATAAATGGATTCATCTCTGTTTCTCTCCAGTCTAAAATACAAATATAAAACTAAAGTGTGAAAGGACTGGAGTAGAAATTCTAGTGAGAGGCATTAGCTTCTGGCTGTGTGTTTCACTCTTAAATACCAGTCACTGAAATGCAATGACTTCTGGGACAGGGAGTGAGGCCCCCTGCTCTCAATCAGAGCAGGTGGGTTACAGAGTTAGATTAGTTGCAGAAAGACAAACCCTCATCATGGGGAACTGTGAGGTGCTGCAGAGCTTTTTATAGCGGCAAAGAGAACTTAAAACCTTGTTGAGCCTGTGCGTCTTTCAGTCAGCGAACATTTAAGCTGTGTGATATTTGACATTGCTTTCTGTAAACATGTAAAGGATCAGCCAGATGCTTTTGAGGCTACAGTCTAAAATTCTGAAGGGTTTAGACCAGATATTTAGCCCTGTGAGCCATTGCCTACTGCTACAGAGTCTGCAGAGGTTTATTTTCTTACACTTTCAGGAAAGACACAAACAAGAAACTTTATGCTTTTTACACCTGCTGTGAAAAAGGAAGTGAGGGTCAGGAAAATTGCCATGCCTGGGTATTAACGAAACCCACAATGAACTTTATAATGCACTTGAACTGTTTTGAACATCTCAGGGCAGCTCTTCTTCAAATCTCATCTCTGTATAAAGATAATTCTCTCTCTGGTGTTCATTCCTACTTTACATATTTTCATAGGCGATGGTCTCTGGATGTACAGATCTCAACTACCACTCAAAGCAAATTCTGTATAAACCCCTGTATATTAAAGAGAACTGCTTTAATTTGAAAGCATCTCAGGTCATGCTGATCAGCTGAAGGACTGAAAATCTGGCCAGAAGTGTGCAGGTGGAGCTGACTGTCCCAAGACTGCATCCTAGATTACAGCTATAATTTGGACCATAAAGAACGACAGCCAGTAAACACATTGCATACATCATTCCACTGAGAAGAGGCTAGGTTCAATATTTTATGAAGAGAAAAAAAAAAAAAGGGTTGCATCTAAAATCTAGCAAAGAAGAAAAGTTTTCCCCAAAGAGATTTTAGCAGAAAAGGTCCCCATTCAAACCTTTCCTGTAGAAAGTAGAGTTTTTTTCCCTTGGGAAAAAAATGAGTAAGCAAAACTTTTCCTTCCTTCTTTAATGGTAGAACAATTCCCTAACAGGCCAAAAGCTGGAAAAGAGTCAGAAATTGATGGACAAGATGCTTTCTTTTTTAAGGTAACATCATCACTTTTAAGTAACACCAAATGCGGGAGTGTTACTTTAAAAGTGAAAAGTAGCACTTAACTGTGAGGATGCTACTCTCAGCTGTTCTGCATTGCTGCTTTTATAATGATTTTTAAGTGGAAAAAATAGTGAAAAAATGGCCTTTTGAAGAGGAGAGTATTAAAATAGTAGGGTTTTGAGCAAGAAAAGATCATCTTTTCCTATGATAACTCATTTCAGCAGGTGGTGCCTACACCTCTGGCAAGAGCATGAAGCTCTTAAAACAGTATTTTGAACTTGTCAGAAGGGGATCTGGTTCACTTTGCAGTATTAATATCATCACTGCCCATCATCTTCCTTCTGTTAAAAAATGCACAAAAGTAGAACTAAACTCTCTGCTCTTTCATAGCTCAGCATTATAGAGGCATAAAGGCAAAATTGGCCAAAGATCCAATCCAAAGCCCATTAAAAATCAATGAAAAGCTTTGCAATGGGCTTCTAGTGTGGGTTACCTCCCCACTGACTATAAATGAAATTAATCTGTCAGGCAGCAATAATACAGTGATATAATTAACTTCCTTAGAATACAATCACTTTAACTTTCATTAAAAGTGATGAGTTTCTTTCAATTACCTTGCCAAGATGCATTTTGTTGTTGCTTGCTTGTTTGCTGTTGAAAAAATAAATAAATCCTTTTTTGGTTAATTTCCCCCTGGACTGGTGATTGTTGTTGTAATGGAGTCTGACTTCCAGGGTCATGCTTGCAAATGTAGTGACAAATTAGGGACATCTGTAGAATGGAGAAATAACAGCCATTTTCTTAGTGGAGCCAGGAGCACGCACATTTCACCCAAAAGTTAATGAAAACTCAATGCAATATTGATTCTGCTTCAACAGCTACACGGATGGTAAGCTACTATTACAATAAGAGATTGCACAAGTTTTCCAGGCAGAGATGGGCAGGTGAGGGGAAAATATGGGCTCAGAGTCTGGAGAGACCATGACTTTGGACCTCTTTGGTCTGAAAAACTCCCTGACAGGCAGGCTGTTGTCTTGCACCTCAGGATTTCACTGGGCTTTGGAAACTCAATATGTCTCATTGACTTCTCAGCACCGTGATCAAATTGTGCCTTCTCCTGGGGCAGGAATTAGCAATGAGCAGCAACTGCCTCCTCTGCTGCAGCCTTCCTTTCTCATCAGGCTCCCAGGCCACTTTTGACTGTCTTCTTGCAACTTCTTTTCAATCTGAATCCCACATCTGACCAGGATGACACAGAGGTGGAGAGGTTTCCTCTTCTCCTAAGTAGATGTTTCTCGGTTGCGCATCTTAGTGGCAGTTAGAGAGGAGAGCTGCATCAAGCCACAGCAGGGGAAAAAGGAGCATTAAATAAAGATGAGACTGTACCAAGTGGAGCTATGAGGAACTTGGCAGGTTTGATTCCCAGAGGTTCACATGAGCGTCTTCAGCTGCAATCCACTGAACAGCCGCCAAAGACAGTAGTTGCAGGGGCTGTTTCAGCCTGAGCTACAGAGAAAGAGTGTGAATTTTCCCTGCATTCACTCTCTGACACATTTGTATGCACATTGAGATTTACATTCCTCTCTCCTTTCTTTTACTTTTCAATCCCTTTTCCTGAAAATTTGAAAAGAAAGTCCACAGTTTTCAATTGCAGACAACAGTCAGAGGGGAGAATATAGATTTTGGACCTCCCAAACCAACTGCAGATATTGTTTCATTCTTTGAAAGTCTAAGGCAGGAGATGTTTGAAAGTATGAAGGTCACAGCACACAGTCACAGAAAATCACGGTACGGTGTTTGTTAGACTGTATTGTCATTATAACAGCTGGGAAAAGGTTCAGATGCATCTTTAAGCATAAACATTGGGCTAAATAAATAATGGTCTTGTAATGGATGGGCTGAAGTCAGGGGAGGAATTTTGTTTGTGTTGACCTGGAAGAATTTGGAGAAATGGAACAAAGGAGAAAAAAAGTATATATATAAATTTTTAATCTGCATGAACCTATTCTGTTTTCACATTATTTAACAGTTATTTTAATATTAAAATCTGGTTTAATTTTTAATGGGGTAAAAATGCTATTTAGAAGGCAAAGAAACAAAACTGAAGAGCTCCAGTTTGGGAAAGCTGAAGGTTGCGATCATGTCCCTGCTGGTTGTTCCTTCCTGCCCCTTTATCACCCCCAAAATAAGCCACATGGCACACTTACACAAACACCTTCATTTTCCCCAGTAATCTGTTTTTAGGTGAAAATTCTATTCATCTGAGAAGGCTTGCTGAAGTTGCCCAACCCTGGTATTGAGTGTATGGCTTCTATGTTGTTCTACAAGCTCTCCTTATTGGAGACTTCATATTGGAGAACTCTGGCGAGTCCTCTAGAGAGTAGCCAGTGCCTTATTTGCCCTTTTAGAGGGGTAAGTTGGTCTTTGCTTGGACAGATGGTGCCTTGGCTGGTACCTGCAGCCTGTGCCTGGCACAGCACTTCCAAAAGAAAAGGACAAGGCATTGAGCATCAGTCCATTTTTGTAGGTGTGAAGGAGCAGAGAGCAGTACCTTTCTCTAAAAAAGGCAGGAATTCTTTGCAGATTTCACTTTTCAGCCTCAGTCTCATGTTTGCAGGAAGCTTCACTTACGGGTCCCATTTAAGTAGCTCCTTACTCTGTTTCTTATCCTTTCTGGTCCTTGCTTTGTGCTTGCTTTGAGTACACCTCACAAGACAGCACCTATTCAGGCATCCTGTTCTGCAGTGACACCTAGTACCACTGGGAAAATAGGACCAGCTGGCAGAAGTTAGCAGAAGCTGGGGTGAGTGGGCAATAACAGTTTGCTGTCCTGGTAGGTATTGGTAAGCAAGGTAAACGATACAGTTCACCCTTTAAACTCTGATTTAGGTCTCTTCTGTTAAGGATTCCCTTAGGATTTCTTTCTTCGTTCTGCGCAATCTTTAATGTATGTGATGGTTGGCAAGGAAATGCCTTGTTAAATCTGGCTTAGTATTCAGCAAATATCCAAAGGGCTGAATGATGCTCTAATTAAAACCTATTTCCCTCAAACTTCCTCTATGTGCGTCAGCTTCTCTCTGTGACTGCACTGCATCCCTTGGCACCGTCTCAGATGTTATCCCACCCCGTTCCTCCTGCTGCTGGAGGATTCGTTACCAGCTCAGCATGCATATTGCAGGGAGTAGCAGGACTTTGGACTCTGAGCTCCCTTGACCCGTGGGCTGAGTAAACACAGGAGTTTTTTCACTGCTGAGCTGGGAGTCACAAGTGCAAACAGCACTGGGCTTGTGGCTTGGGTCAAGGTAACCAGAGGAGGAGGGGTAAAACATGCTGTTGTCATTCTGCCCCAGAGCAAAGCCAGTCCCCCTGGCAGAGGTCTGAGCAGGAGGTGTTCAGGGCTGTGAAGCCACTTGCTGTGGGGCATTTCATGTTAAACAAGCCTGTAAGATGGGGCAGTTTTTTTGGTCCTGGGTGTGGGTTTGGTGATTTGAGGTACAAGATGGACATGCCCATGACCCGTGGACATGGTCAACCCTACATGGGGTTTAGAGGGTTTTGAGTATGGCCTGCACACTTGTGGGATCACTGTCCTTTCTTAAGTCCATTTGCATCTACCGTGATTTAATTTGCATGTTGGCTGTAATACCTTTAAAAAAGCCCAAACAACCCTCTTTCCCTGATATTTAACAGGGTCAAGAAAAAGGGAAACTGAGGCTGTGGCCTGCCATGAAGACAGAGGTATTGCCCTCCCAGCTCTCTGGCGTGTCCTTTCACCCTTTCTTTTCTCATGCTTTCATGTGGAAATAGAAGGGGCAGAAATAACCTTTCCACCAAGTGCCTGGTGTGGGGTGGTACAGATGAATACGGTTTCTCAGCACAGCAGCCACCAGCTCTGTGGCAATATGTAATTAAGGACACCAGCAACGGCAGGAGCCGTCTGTCGCTCCCAGCCCAGGATTAAAGTCAGAGAGGATTGTATCATCACTGCTTTCAAGTCATCAGCCCCTGTCAACTCTCATGGGCACCTGATGACTGAATTGCCCTCCTCATGTTTCAGGTTTTGAAGTAGAAGCTCTGAAATTATGTCCTTTATTTGAAAACTTTCTTTTCCACCAGATAATTAAACATTATATTAAGAAAAGAGGCTGTCAGAGAAATAATCCGACTCACACGAAGTCTTTAGGCCAAATGCTAAAATTAAGTCATGATGTAAATAATGCTAAAAGGGAGGGTATATCGATTTCATTGTATAACATATTTATCCAGATATATCAATTCACCATTTGGGCATAGTACATCCTGGGACACCTCTTCCCCCCAGCTAAGTTACAGACTGAAATTTAACTAAAATGCTTGAGAAGAAACTCCTGGGGAAGCAATTTCCTACCAATGTCTCCAACTTGGCACCCCAGAACATACTAGCTTTCTACTCTTGTGGTCTGCACACACAAATTACTCAATTTTCTAAAAATGGCAGATTAGCAGAAAAAGCGTGCAGCTTTTGCTGAAAAACAGTAAATAAGGTTTGGGGCTAGTTTCCTTCTGGGAAAATCCACACAAAGCATTATTATTTAATATTTTGTAGATTAAACTACATGTGCATAATGGGCTGTGGGGCAGGTTTAGCTACAGGTCTCTGTGGCCACGCTTGGCAGCCAGCCCAGTCTCTGAGGAGACCTCCCTTTGCCAGAGATGCTGTGGGGCAGAAAATTAATTTTTTCCCAGTCAGCTTTATTTTCTACACAATTATTTTCTACTTTAGTCTCAGAGTATTCTTTGCTCAAATTACAACAGAAGATATGCTTAAACCTCTTCCATGATTCCCTTTTTAGTCCTGTCTTGCTGTGATTTACTGGACAACGTTAAATGCAAATCTCTGGCTGGGAAACCCAAGGCTGAGTGTTTGAGCAGAGGACAATGGTGGCTGAGATTTTATCGGAAGGGAGCCTGTCTTGCTTCAAACCAGCTCAAACTTTAAGAGTGCTTGCCACCTCCTGGTTTGAGAAAGGATTACAAGTGTTTAACTCGGGCACAGTGAGGAAATTGACTGTAAAGATGCTGGTCCTGGTCCTAATCCCCTTGAAACGGATGAGAGATTTACAAGATGTCATAATGCCTACTGGAGGGCTTTGAAGTGAGAGGATCTCTTCTTTTAGTCAGAAGGACACAGTGACATCTGGCAAGAAATAAACAAAAAGCCATCTTTTAAAAGAAATTGTTGAAGGGTTCCCTTTAACATTATGTAAAGCATTCAGGAAAAATATCGAGGGCAAGAATAATGAAAAAGTAATCTTACAGGCAAAACAGGTACAAATCCTTCAAAAGGAAAAGTACTTTGAAGTTGGGAACTTATTTTCTCACAAAGCTGTTTGCAGATTTGGACCGGTCTGAGACACTTCCACTCAATCTTGTCAGCTGTCAGCAGTCTGCCCGATTTCAGGGATGCCAGTTAAGAGTATTACATGTGCCCTTTGTAGGAGATGAGGATGTACATTATCTCTAAAAAAACCACTTCACAATTATGGGTACTCAAATAATATGAATAGCATCACTACCAAAAATGCAAGCATACCTTGGCCAGTCACCCTCAACTTAACCAGATGAAAGAGTTCCACAAAGCACACATATTTCATGAAGGTCGATGTGCATTTGCCCAGCTTCACGTATTTCATACTTAATTTTGGATGTCACAGAACTGTCCAAAAAAATACTTTATATTTAATTCTACAGAGATCCTAATTGAAGGCACCAGAATATCTGAAAGCATTCCAGCAGTGCGTGAAGCAATGTGACTAACATATGCCATTTGTTTGTTCAATTTGTTCCTTCCCAGCGAGGGACAAACGGGCAGTGAAGCAGTTCTTTCTGTGCATGCATTTTTATGACACACACATAGAATTATGTTTATATTGGAAAAGGCAGGTCAAAGCCAATGTTCTCCACACAGAGAGAACGGCAGCAAAGTTTCAGTGCTCCACAGTTCTTGGCACTTCACATAAGGATTTTGGCCAAAACTTGGTTGATTGTTTACTTGGATCTAACTTGGCTTTGCACACCTTCACACTGCAGCATAGTCCTTGTTTGTCTTTGTTAATCAGAGCACACTTTGCAGTACCCCACCTTTGGGCACTGCTTGAATGATGACTGCAGCCACAAGGAGATGAACAGCCGCTATTTGTTGGGGATGATCCACTAAAAAGGTGTGGGAAGAGAAGCTAAATATGGGAGGAAAGCTGGTAGGTGGGGAACAATTCAGTGATGTGCTGTGGAACTCCTTGCCCAGGATGCCATATCTGTGGATGTTAGAACCACAGATAATACAGAAAAGGACTGGAAAAATAAAGAAGATGAACTCATGGCTCCCGGGCTGCCCCAGCATGGGGATAAAAGCTCTGTCAATTCTTTCTGTCCATCACAAGAGGGCAAAACAGGGTCAGAGCCAGTGGGAACAAACAAAGAAAAAGGAACAAGAGGTCTTTGAAGTACAAGGAACCATTTCTGCACCTTTTGCACTTTGCAGCCGAAGTTCATGTACTCCCAGGGCTTCACCTGGGGCAATGCTCAGACTTAACAATAACGGCTTGAGGATGAGCAGCCCAGAGGCCAAAGCACAATTAGCTGAAGAAGGAGCTGGCTGCTGACCCAGGTGACTGAGTGATGGCCTTTCTCAATTTTGCCCTAATCCCTCAAAAATCACTGCCAGGGCCGTTTTGAAGCTGTGAGTTTTTGGCAAGGCTTCCTTCACTTACCAGGAGATCCATCAGGTTTATGAAGAGTGAAAGCCTCCTCTCCATGCTAATTTCTCCCTATCTCCCTACCTGGATGAAAAATCACAGCTGTTTATTCCCAGACACTCTTGACAGAGCTCTAAAATGCACGAGGCCCAGAAGAAGTATAGGTTTGACACTAGAAATTTCCTCCTGCACAGCCTGCTGCTGTGTATCACAGCCTGATAGCCAGGAGAGCTCTGTAACAGTAGGTGTGAAACGGGTCTCTCCCTCTCTGTTCAACACATAAATCAGCTTGTTGTGTCTTTGCACTGGTTGAGCCAATTGTCCTGCCTTCTGTTCAGCCATATGAGAGTTACTGATGGGAAACACGGTGGCAAACATGTTAATTTAAGAAGCTTGTTTGTCGTGCCTCAAGCTCAATCCATTTGCCAAATGAAAACAGGGTACATTTTTCACTGACTATTTGAGTTGACTGTCAATAACAAATCTGGCTGGCCGTGTTATAGACAGCACAGTTACATCTGAGCTTTCACTGACTGTGAGGTTTTTTAATTCAGGAATTAATTTTTGCTACCCAAAAGAGATCACATAGCATGACTTCACCAATGAAAGATGTTTGCAGACCTGTGAGGTTTTTAACATCTTCCATCACACCAAAGTCTATCTACCAAAGTCTAAGCAAAAATTCATTTATCTGAAGTAATATTTGTACCATCCAGAACAAAAAAACCCACTATCTCCAGAGCCTGAATAACCTCTAATAATGACTAAGGTATCTGTATATTTACAGCAATTTTTTTTTTCCATTTTTAGGATTAGTTTGGTCATTTCTCTGATTTTTTTCATGTGAATAGTTTTTGCTTTGTAGAACACTTTATAACTATTTGTAGAGTACTGTGGAAACAAAATTTCATTGCTCTGACTGGTCACAAGTGATACAGCATGTATCTGTTTGTTATTTGGTTGAACATAATCCAGATTTCCTGGTGCATGCATTTGAGGACAATATATTTAAAATTCCCTCTTGGCAAATGTTTTTTTAAATACTTTCTTAAAAAAACTAGTTTCCATCGATGTTCCTGCCAATACACTTACTCATTCAGATCTTTGGGCTTTATCCAAACTGACCTCTTGTTTGTCAGTCAAAATGGAGAGATGCAGGCGCTCAGCATTTTCTGGGGTCAGAAATTTTGCCTTCTAGCTCTTTGCTGGTGCTTTTTTTGCGTTGCTCTCCATGCCATCGAGGGTGCTTTTCCTTTTGAGCATGGCCCATTACACAACTTCAGAATGACATTTTCAGAAAGATGAATCCTAAAACTCCTTTAGAATCTGTTGCATTTCTCAGCACATGTGAGGCAACATGAGAGGAGGAATCACAGCATGGTGAAATACCATTCCCATTAAAGGAAGGAATGTAGCTGATTTTTTCTTGCCATGCCATTTACAGCTGAAATGAAAAAGCCTCAAGGTACATGTGCCATTGGATGGTGCCAAATACACGCAACCTTTGCTTGAGACACCTGCTATCTGAATACTTCTGCCTGCTGTAACGAATCACAGAGGTAAAAGGATGATTAAGTGTAAGTGAGTGTAGCCATAAGCCAAAAGCTTCTAGATCAAATAATGCGCTCTCTCATAACAGAAGCAATTACGATGTAGCTGTCTGTATTGCATTTAGCATTGCCACTAAAAGGCTGTGCTGCTCTCAAGTACATGAGTGATAGCAGGCGAATTTTTCTGAGGAAAGAGTAGTTTCTGTTGAACACATCCCAAAGCCTTTGGAACTTCTCAGGAAGGCAGAGAACAGCCACACAGAGCCCCAGAGTAGGTGTTTTGGACTTGAGCACATGCAATGTATGCATGCCTTTCTTTATACGTACATAAGCACATATGGAGAGAGAGATGGAGAAAAAACCACTCAATATTATCTGGCTTTCTCTCTAGCATAAATCACCATTTCCTTGGGATGGTTGAAAAATTCTGTTCATAGTTCCTCTATTTTGGACATAGGATGAATTTTCATGAGAAAGATCTTTTTATTTTTTTCCCCCCCTCCATAAAGCAAGCGCAGAACTGAAAAACAGCTTGGTTTGCTGTTGGGGTTTTTTGTCATTTATCTCTCTTTATTNTCATTTATCTCTCTTTTTTTTTATTTTTATTTATTTTAGTTTTCAGGAAGGAATAAAAGTTATTCACTTTTCCCTTGGTTAAATCTAAACCATTTTTTATTTTTTCAGAATTTTGAAATTTTGAAAAGCAACATTTTTCAGCTGCCTCTGCTAGTCACATCAGTGTGTTCAAGTGCTTTGTGATTTATGGGAAGATCAAATTCTTCATAAGTTGACATCTAGATACGAATGTCATGCCTCCGGCATTGCCTCTGCCACAGAATGATGTACTCTGAGCTTCATCGTGCCCTGCTCCTCCTGTCCTGAGGGGGTCAGATTGTAAAACATGAGTGAATCCATGCTGGGAACTGACGCTCAGAAGAATGCTAAGAGATCCACATTTTTATGGACATCAGGCTGTACTAGCCAACTCTTCCTTAGAGGCATGCCAGAGGTCTTAGCATTGCCCAATAAATCAGTATGAGGCTCAAAATTTGATTTGGAGCCCTCAAGGAGCACAGAGGTCACCATGTCTTGAGACATTTAATTTTGTGATTAATTACCTCCACCACTTAAGCAAACATTGTCATTTATTTCTCATTAGACTGATTTGGTGTACTTTTCCAGATTAAAGAGACTTCCACTGCACACTGTTTTCTACACTCTAACTGTACAAAATACTGCTCTGAGATAGTCCCTCTAGGCAGGACTTCCTAGGTGCTTCTGAGCTGTTGAGCAGCTACACTCATTTCTTTCTTGAATATGACTCCTCAATACTTCTTTTTGATCTTTGTTTTCCATGATATCATAACATACCTTTTTTGAAGCAGGGTATCTTGAAGTTATTTGAATTAGGCCAGATGATAAGCAAAGGGTGCTAGATCCCTCTGTATCAGTATCTTGTCCTTATCTTTACTTAACAGGCTACCAGGCTTTGTTCACACTTAAAAATGACTTTGTATTTCCCTGATATTCCTTAATGAAACATGTACAAGAGCATAACCCTAAGGTAGAATCGGTTCCAGCCAATTTGCTCAAGAACTACATTTTTTGCTAATGATTTCCTGTTAATAGGTCGCTTTTAGGATTTGTCATTTACTTCTTTGTCCATACATTGTATTCTTCAATGGTTCCCATGTTTAATGAAACTTTGAGGCAATTATATTTAACTTTAAAGAAATGTAACATAATAAATTAATAGAAATTTCTGGGGAAATAAAGGGATGATCAATTCTTTCCTATACCCCTAGACAGAATGAGCTGTACTAACACCTCATTCCAAGAATATTACAGAGATACCTTTAGCATCCACTCTTGCATTCTTATCAAAGAAAAAATTAGTTTTTTGTGTGACAAGACCTCTTTTCCACAGAGCAATGTTGATTGACATTAGAGATGTTTTTCTTAATTACTTACCCATTACAATTTACAACATGCCTTTTAATTTTCACTTTTGAACATCCCTGCAAACATAGACATGAAGAATCTTAATTCTGTGCTGCAAGAAATTTCATTATTTCCAAACAGATATGACCAAACTTTTCATCTCTGCTCAAAATTACATCTTAATTCAAAAATCATTAAAGCCAGGAGGAGTATTTGCCATTATTTAATGAACCTGGTCTTTTCTACTCTTTAAAAGGTTAAAATATTTGTCAGCTTCTTAGCCTAAAGAGAAGTTTCAAATGGATAGATTTCATTCTACTGAGACAAAATAAGACCTGGGAAAGCAGGGAATGGTTGGTTGTTTCATATTCACATGCCAACATGTTGTTGGAGAATTAGACTCCCTCTTATAGTAACAGCCTACAAAACACCCTTGGCAGCTGGAAAGTGAGACATAAGCAGAAAGCAAAGTTTGTTGGTAAGAAAACCAAAGCCTCAGACAGATAAAGAGCCTGTAACAGACAACCCTATGCCCAAGATCTTCTGAACTTTCTGAAAACACATTTGTGCAAGGGGCTAAATAACTTCCCAATATGATTTTTTTTAGTCCTCACTATTCATTACACACATTGTTTTGTAAACTAGAGGACCTTTACTAATATTTGTGTTCATTTGTTTGCTCTCAAAATTCAGCTGCTTGATCAGATCTAATTTTCCTGGCAATTTAAAAACAAATTATTCTCCAAGCCCCTAAAGTAAAACATCCAAAGTATTACTGCCCATTTTCATCTTTCATATAGGGATTTGAAGATTAATGTGTTACATGTCATAGAAAAACAAGTAAAATAAGCTTCTTCTGAGAGAAAAGCATGAATTTTTGAGAAGGCAATTTCTTGGTAGCACTTTTTGTATCCTTTTTGATTTTTGTTTTATGTTTTCCTTTGCTATTTGAGAATGAAGCTGTCTAACCTTGGTTTGATACAATTAGATAATAGAAGTCAACATATTTGAAGGGGAGGAAAGGGCAATTGCCGCAAATACTACGTTTATCACTGAAAACTTAGCTCCATAAAACTTCAAGCTGTGAAGCAATTGATGTAATCTTTCTAATTGAGCTTTTTCAGCTGGCTGGAAGGCATATGGGTTTGGTAATTGCATGTAGTCTTTCCTACCTGGGATATTGGTATCTGCTTAGCTGAAGTTCTCATGGATGAGCATCTTCCACTTTGACACGCACTTGGTGTCATGGGATGAGGAGCCTGAAACTTTCCCATGAGAAGTGGGCGTGCAGTTCCAGCTGTGTGTGTATTCACAAGAATTAACGGGTGAGAGACCTGGAGTTGCACAGGCACACATCCACAGTAAATGTACTTGCTTAATGCCTAGTGGAAGAGGAAAAAAAAATATCATCTGGTAGCCTTGCCATGTCATGCTGAAATAAACGCTGTCTAAATGTTTAATAGTCGATAATATGATACATTTATAGGGTCTGCAGTACAAGTCTAGCAGTGAACATGCTTCAAAACCACCAGCTCAAGACTTCTCATGCTCCAGAGCTGATTTTTGTTCCGTGAAGATGATGACCCAAATCCTGGCCAGGATGAGGCCACCATGTAGAGGGAGGGGAACAGGTGGGAAGAAGCTGCGTCTGGTCACAAGGAGTAGAGCTGGATTTGTTCTTACTGTCAGCCACAGAATATCCAAATCCCACCCTCAGATCCAGATAGCCCTGCTGTTTCTCACACTGCAAACCACAGGAGATGGTTACAGCACTGTCCATGCATATGTCCAGTGCTGTTGACCTGGATACATGCATGTCGGTTGTGCTGATAGATAGTCCTCAGCTCCTGAGTTTTGTTGCGTAGGCAAAAGGATGAGCATAGGAATGTATGTTTGCAAAACAAAGACAGGGGCCATGGATAGCTCTCTCAGCAAGACAAAAGTCATTCCTGTTATAGGGGTACATTTCCATAAAAGCTAATCAATGGTGTTTAAAATTTATTTAGACACACGCAAAATTAGAATTCCAAATTTTTATTGAACTGTTCATCCCGTTCCTTATGCTTCATTCTGAATTTTGTTTCGATGAAACTCCAAAAACTCAAAAAAGATAGGATTTTCTCATTTTTTTTCTAACTTTGAGTTGAACTAAAGAAACTGAGTTTTTCCTAAAGCATATGACCACATAAGCTACTCTGTTGTTTTCTTCAAAAGCCTTCAATGTCTCTCTCATTCAAAACATGTTCATTTGCTGCTATGAATGTTGTAAAGAACACAATTCTATAGTGCATATCATTCAAACAAGAGAAAAAGAACTACAGGGAGTTAAGTGGGTGAAAATACCATAGCACATGCATGTGGCATAATTTTATCAAAGAAGTATCATAGAATCATATAAAAATATCAGATAGAAAAAGGCTTTCATCCTCAGGTTCCTAAAATAACAAAACCGACTTGGAATCAAAGAAGCAGCAAGCTGCTCTGGGTGAATTATAGGGTCCCCTCTGGCTGTATTGATCTTCGTTGAAGAATCTTCTCTCTTTCATCTTTTTAGCTGTAAGAATGAGGTTATCTAAGGATCTGCATCTTTGGTGGCATGAGTAGGTTTCTAAAGCAAGAGTTGTAAGTTACATATAGAAAGACTGAAGAAAGACTAGTCTGCTTCTCCCTGAGAAGGCCCATCTGACTCTGAGCACCAGTCAAGTCAATATATAGCATAGATAAATTACCTTGTTAAACCTTCAGTGAATATCCTTGCAGTTCTTACTAATGAAGAAAATGAGGAAAGATAGGCAGTTCTCAATGGGTGGAAACTATCACTGAAGAGTAAGACAAAGGAGTATTATAATAACTAAATATTTGATCCACTGTGAATGAAGGACTTTGAACTAACATCTCACTCAGAAACAGATGTTAGAGGAATCTGAAATGCTGGCAAATGTCAACAGAGAAGCGCCAATCCCTTATTTTTTTTGGACTCACTTTTGTGTGACCTACCCCCTACATTTCCTAATTTTCATTACTTATTTGCTATTGCTGATTTTGTTCTGCTTCATGAACATACAACTTTCTTTCTGACCTTGTGGTTGACTTTGAAAAATAACTTTATGTACGATTTGTTTAAAATTCCACCCCTACTCGTTATTAAATAAGTTAAATAGTAGCATTTCAGAAAGATGAGAACTCTTCTTCCCAGAATGATGTTTAGTTACTCCCACCTCATTCTAGCCCTCACTGGCTCTAAGTCTGAGTCAGGATGTATGATTTGCTTTCCTTTGGGTATCTGACCATCTTCTGTCTTCCAGCCCCCATCTTAGAAATACCTTGCTTGGCCAAATGCAGTCACATTTGTGCAATGCAATTTGTGATAGTCCTAACAGTGACTGGTGAGACCACAGCAGACCTGGACAGGCCACTTGGAAACCAGCCAGAGGGTAGCTTCATTGCTGAAAGCAACACAGAGTAACCATGGATGACTGATGTGTTCAAATTCAGACAATATTTTCTTCTTCCTGTTTGTTAGTAATAGAAAGTATAGTCCCTGAAGAGGCCTAACTTATTATTACGGTCAATTGAATGTACTGTGTCGATCTGTCTCAAAATACCCATGTGAGAATATCTTCTAAGTCTGCTTAGGAGCCAGTGAATAAACCCTGGCACTGTTGAGGAGCCCATGGAGGGCTATTAAATGCAGAAATACACCTCTGGCACAGGAAGTCCCTCAACCACAATTTCCTGAAGGCTGTGAGAGTATTTTGGGAACAGTATCATCATACAGTCATCTTGTTTTATATTCTCCCAGAGGCATTTGCTATTGGCCACTACTGTAAGGGAGGGGCAGGAATAGGTGAATGCATCTCAGAAATCAGAACTGCTGTTCTTGCTGAGGCTGATGGGAGTTTTATTGAGCACCTCAGTGGGGAAAGGCTTCACAATGGCATAATTTCATTACTTAAGTAAAAGTTTTCCTAAATAAACATGTCAAGTATCAGCATGAATGCTTAGATTTATGTTGTTTGGGCTGGGCTACTTCCAGTACCCAGCTCATTCACACACAGCTAGTTTGGGTATCTTCATAAAAAACTGATGTTGTCTATGTAAACCAGCCCTGTAACTTGAAGATTTCCCTGAACTGCTCAGTCATGGGAAGCGTAATCCCAGGTTTGCTGATCTTGTTGGCTCTGCAGGAAGCTCTGCTACTGCCAAAGCCATCCTTGTGGTTTAGAACTAAAGTAGGTGCAGCTCTTCTCTGTAGTCATTGCTGTAGTCAATGTCCACCTGTGCTAAGGACTATGCTAGGAAAGGAAGCAGAACCTGCTGCTTTGGGAGGTGAAAGGAGAGTTACATGGCTTTTTGTCTCTGATTCAGCTCTCCAAGACACAGTGACAAAGAAAGAGTTTTCCAAGAGATGTGGGACAACAGGGAAGATCTGTTGGGGCACAAGGATATCTGTCAGTAGAGTCTTTGGAACAATTTGTTCATGGTCAAGAGATGTAAGATCTGCTTCTGTAAGGATAATCACAGAGATTTTCAGAGCCCAAATTTTGAAATTACTTATATTTATTTTACCCACATGGCATGAGTATGCCAGGAGAAAGATGGATATTGAACCACAGGACCATAAGAAAAAGAGAAAAAAACTAATAATATATATATTCAAATGAATGTACTTGGAAAGAGGCCCTTCCTCCAATGTACATGGAGGTCACATTGCCTGATCAAATTTTAAACCTACAAAGTCCAATATCAGCTAAAATGTCTGGGCTGAAATGGAGTTGTTCCTACTGCAATGTTCCTGACAAGGACAGTGACTAAAAATTCAGACTGTTAAGAGTGCTAAAGCAGTCAAGCAATCTTCTTGGAAGAAAACCCAGATATCAAAAAGCAGGCAACAGAGTCTGCCCATAAAAGTGGCACACTGTTTGTATTTTGCATTTTTTCCGTTCACCCATTGTTCTGTCTTCTCAGATGCCACATAAATCCCTCCAGTGAATTTTCTACCACCCATAAAATAAACCCCAGATTTTGGATGGTATCATTGCTTGAAGAGGCGCTTGATATGCATCACTGTTTTCCATGCCCAAATGTAAATAAAGTGTGGTTACTCCTGGCATATGGTTTCCATTAAGATTCCTCTTCTGACTGTAAGAGCAAAATTGGGAAAACAAACTTACTGTTTCCAAAGCAGCTCACTGCCTCTTGCTTCAGTGCATGAGGCACTCAAGCACACACAAACAAGGGTCAATTGCTTTAGATTCAACATAGAATCATAGAATCATAGAATCATTTAGGTTGGAAGAGACCCCTGGGATCATCAAGTCCAACCATCAGCCCTACTCTACAAGTTCCCCCCTACACTAGATCTCTCAACACCACATCTAATCTGCATGACCTCATTCTCCTATATATATATTTTATTTTTTTTTTCCAGCAGGGTCTAATTGAGCCGAATATACTGTTCATGTCACTCCAAAGCAGATGCAATTCTGTTACTTGAGGATAGTTCTGATTTCTATTTGAAATTAAAGGAAATTTACTACTGACTTCAGCTGAGAGATGGTTGGGCTTAAAGTTAGTGTGACAGACATGGTGAACGACCTGCTCTCTTATTCAAGCAATTCTTTGAAATATACATAACAGCACTGAAGGTCAGGAATAGAATCAATGACATTTTCCTGAGGCAGATTGTTGGCTAATGTAAATATTGGTGGAGTGGCCACAAAGCTAATCTGGAAATCTGGTGATGTGAGTGAGCAGTACTATTGATAGTTTAGACATCATCTCTGTAACAAAACCATACTCTAAACTATGAGGATTCAGTGAGAAGAGACCCAAATGTTCATACAAAACCTGACCTGAGGTGCTAAGTATTTGGTTGCCTATTTCTAAAGAGTTTATATGGATCTGCACTGGCTCTGGTCAATTCATTACAGCATTTCTGCCTGCACCCTCTCCCCACAACTCGTCTCTGTCACACATCGCCTGGGATTTCTGTTTCACTGTCCCTGTCATCGTGTGTCCCCCTGCCCCAGATGCCATTGCCATACCACTTCCTAGATCTCAAATCCCAAGGCATGACCAAGTTTCCACTGACTTGAGATTCAGACCCTGCCTTTTTCTTTCTCCCCTGTTCATCATCTATTCCTGTTTCCCAAATGATTCCTGATTGTGGTCCAGGCTTGATTGTATATTAGTGCTGAAAAGCTTTAACACTAGTAGCCTACTGGCATCCTAAGCTGTGCTTTTTACTGCCCCACCTGCCAAATCTGGAGATGCTTTTGGATTGTAACATCAACCATAACATCTGTTATTTGCACAGAATACAACAACAAGAGAGCAGTCGTTAAGACCCACAGTAACACACTCTCCAGTCTGCATTGCATGTTCTATGTTTGGTTGAGAGCAATTTCCAAAGAAAAATCAACAACAAAGTCCTCAGAGTCACTTGGTCTCAGCTTTGCACTCCTCTCCAGTCTCTTTTAATGTTGTAAGGGGAGACAGGCAGAAAAAAACCCAACCAACCAGAGTCGCAGGTCCTGCACCTCAATAACTTCTTCGGTCCCTTGTGATCCCTCACTATTCCTTGGGAAGGGGAGGTGGGGGTAAGTGGTGCCTGCTCAGGCAAGCAAGCAGCTTCCCTTCTCCCTGTATAACTGTTTGCCCTTTGTGTGCTCCCTGGAGTGAATTTCCTTCTTGCAATCATAAGTCTGAATTAGGTCAGAGACTCGTAGTTCATTAAAAGGAAGTGATGGTGGTTAGAGGTTTCTGAGAGCTGTGACGAAGTGGTATGCTGGAGATTTTTCTTGTTTGAGAAGGAAAAATCCACTCTAGGATTGTCCCTGCCTACCAAGGATATTAGCTCATATTAAAAAATAGCTCCAGTTTATCCACCTGAAAATGTGGCTCATGGTATTGTCTTCCTTCATTTAGACATTTCAGATTTTTGGAAATGAAATATGTTACACTAAAGCTAGCTGCTTTCCTTCTGTCTGTCTTGCCCATGCTTCCCTTCTCTCTGTACAACTGTTTGCCCTTTGTGTGCTCCCTGGAGTGAATTCCTCTCTTACAATCAAAGTCTGAATTAGGTCAGAGACCTTCAAACCCTTGCCTAGCTTTGAGCTATGCTACTTCATGCTGAAATGGAGCTGAGGATGGATTGGGACAAATTGTTGACTTCTTTTCTTAAAAAACATGGGGTTTTGTGTGTGGCTTTTGTGAGCACAATTGCCACGAATTTTACACAGTTAATTTTGCAGCGGTGCTGCAAAATAATCAAAGGAACTGGCATGACATTTCAGGAAGCTTTCAGACTTAATGGCACACTGTACACAGAGTAAATAACCAGGCCCTGTTCCAGTCCACTTTACATCCCGCTAAGGTTACAAGGTTGGCTCATGAGACAGCAGACTTTGGGTTGAATTGTTCACAGACCCTGAACTCACAACCTTTGTGACTGCAGTTATAATTTTCTATGACTAGAGCTAAAATCACTAGGTTCATTGCCTCAGAGGCAGTAAGAACCTCATCAACCTCCGCTGCACTTCAGCCAAAGGGAAGGAAGAGAAAAAATACCAGGGAGCGCATCATGCCAAGTGTAACCCATGGTAGAAAAATCCTTTGATCTAGTTTGTCTAGTGTGGAAGCCTTACCTGCCCATTTCACTTTACAGTCATCATCAAAAATCAGAGATCCTCTTCAAGGGGCACTAAGTAACACAGCAGCTGATTTCTTCAAAATTTATTCAGCTGAGTCTACAGTTCATGCAAGCCCGTGTGATTTGTCTCTTTAAAACAAGAGAAAACAGGGCTTTTCATTTCAGAGGCAGGGAGAGACAGAACAGGGACTAAGGGATACTGAGAGAAGGGAATTGTGTCAGTTGAATATTAAAACAGTCATATAAAACCTGAGTGATATGCTAACAACTAGACAGAGGTGGGATAAGCTCTGCAGGAATGGGAAAAACCACCACCGTTATTTACAAATATATTCCCTGCAAAGGTCACAAAATGTTCTGGATGAAAACATTCACCATTAAGAGTAGCCTCAATTGGGATGAGTGAGTCAACACTGGGATGGCTGGGTCAGGGGGAGAGATTTTTATCCAAAATTTGGCTGACTTTTTTTTTTTTCTTTCAGACAAANAAAACACATCTTCCAGGCTTTCTCTTTGTGTAACAGGAACCACTAGGGATCTGAGAGGGCTCAGCTCCTCATGCCCAAGTACAGTTGCATGACGGGGTCCTGGCAGGTTGGACTTTACTGAGTTGCATCCTTCAGTAATAATTCCTTTTTTAGGCATCAGTGATGGTGGTTAGGAACCTACTGTTCTCTCTAACAGTCTGAACATAATCATTCTGGCATGTAATGAGAGAGGGTTGCTTAGTGTTTACCTGAAAAGAATCTCTCGAGCCCTCTTTTGCAGGAATAGAAATCTTTTTTGCACTGAACTCTCTATCAAATTTTATGAACTGGGAGATGGGAGGCTGAAGTCACTCTCCAGTAACTATTCCCCTGTGTGGTGAGTGACTTTAAAAGGAAACTCATGGAAGGAACCAAAGTCCTTTGTATTGTAGTCCCTGTCTTTGCATGATAATACAACCAACAAGTGGTGTTAAAACAACATTACACTAAGCTTAATGACTTTGCCTTGCTCCTCTCAATAGTGGCTAATGAAACAGTATGAATGCAAAGCAAATAGTGTGTTCAGGCTAGTTCAGGATCCACATGACATCTAAATGTTCTGCATGAATTATTCACACAGTTTTTCTCCACTGTTGTCATCCCTCCCCTATGTCATATTAAAGCTCCTTTTCTGGCCTTATCAAGCTCTGCTAAAACTTTCCTGTTGCACTGAGGAAACTTTTGTTTCTGGTGTCAGAAACGTATGAGCCAGGTCACCTAGTAAATGAGAAGTGATAAAATATTAATATGCTCAAGAAAGAAGGGGGATAAGGAGGAAGAGCTGGCAAGCTTCCTCCCCAGTGTGGGTGAAGGTCTTATTTCTCATATTTTAGTTTTTAACAGTGTCCCAAGAGTGTTGAGCTTTTCTCTACCACTGTCCTACACACAGCTCCTTCTTCTCTCTTATAAGTGAGCACCCTTCATCCTTTGACTGACTCTACATGAACCTCAGTGCTCTCCGTGGACATTTCTGTGCAGGGCAGAGGACAGCAACGTAGGAATACAGAGTGTTGGTTTGAACAAGAGGCAGTATGGGTAGAAAATCAGAGCCCAGGTAGCCGAGTAGACTGTGCTGAGCTACATTTGAGGTGGACACTGCCTGTCTGACACAAACCAAATTCCCTCAAAATCAAGTTGTGGTGTTAGGATTCAGAACCAACCCTGCTTTGAACAAGTGTGAACTACCTCCCCCATGCCTTTTCTCCAATCTCCGTTGCTGAAATTACTGCAATAGCTACTGTTTGACTGCCATGACCCTTTTGTTATTTTTTTGCAGCTAGAAAATACGGGATATTCAATTTTGTCTTCAAAACCCACATAATCTGTTTTTCAGCACTGACCTGCTGTTTGTCAGCTACTAGGAGGCAAATATTTGCAGTGATTTGGTAGGTACATAGAAAGCAGATTGATAGACAGTCAATCAGCATGCCAAATACTTTGCTATTTGCTCTCATGAAAGGATGGTGAACCTGCTTTTTTGTTTGCTTTTGGGTTTGCTTGGGGTTTGGTTTTTTTCTTCCAGTTTGCTCCTCTCTGCTTGCCTTGCCAAAAGGAGAGGATCAATTTCTCAGCTTCTCATTTTAATCTCAATTTCTCCATTGAAGATAGTGTCTCTAATCACGCATTTTTAAAATTTCCATGTTTTTCCAGAGTCACACAGGTCTGAGCCTGAATGATCAAGATACATAGTGTGTCACAGCTTCGATACCCAGCAGAGAAAAGCAAGCAAACACATTAATTGCCCGCAAAGTCCTTGTGCATTTTTAGTCAGGGAAGAAAGACCTGTGTGTGACAGGGTGGTGGAGTGGTGGTGTTCCTGCCCCTCAGAAGAGTTCCTGTACTGGCCCTGTATCGGGTCAGTCACTGCAGGTGAGCCATGGTAACACATCCTTTTGTTAACCCTCCTTCTCCCAAGGTCCTCTGTTCAGTCACATGTCCTATCATACCTTAAATTGAAGGCCATGAAATCCCTGTGGGAAAACCCTTTTACATGAGGTAAGTAAACAGTATTCAGGACTGTAATGTCCTCATGAGCCAGAACCATAACGAGGACAGTGTCATAGTGATTTCTAGCTCCAACCTAGGGAAATTGCTTCTCTGAAACCTCTGCAATTTTTTTTTTTTCCTGTCCCCCACATCTGGAGAACAGTTCAACAGGTTTGTGTGTCAGATCCTCAGGAGTGTGCTGGGTGCATCAAAACATGCCTGACCAGGAGCACTGGGCATCGAGGAACAGTTCCAATGTTTTGGATCTGTTTTTCCTAGCTTTCAGTCAAAGCAAAGTGCAGGCATTCACTGCTTCCTCTGGTATGAAACACTGCCCAGGACTTCTTTCCAGAGAAGCCTTAAAGCGGGTCCTCAAGTCCTTCCACAAAGTGCAACCACCCTGCTGCGTGGTCAGAGACAAACTATCTTCATTTTAAACTGGTACCTGTTCCAACAGAAGACTCCATGGTTATGGATGCACTGCCAAAATGAGTATTTTGATTGAGGGTTTTATTTTTTTGCTGCTACCTTTAGAGAAGGATTCAAAGGCAGGACCTTTGAAGGGTAATGCAAGACACAACCCTGATTGTAGCTTTCTGCTGCATCTCTGATTCTGGGGATGTTTCAGTGCAGTTCAAAACACGAAGTCTGAGCAGATGAACTTGGAAGAAGGGAAAATAACTTGCCCTGCTGATTCTCCTTTCCCCTAGAGTATACAATTGCTGCATTATTTCTCATTATTGTATCAGGCTTTAAAATAGAGCCAGGGCACGCTGTAAGCAGCATGTACTTATCTATTCCAGGGGTTCCCATTCCTGCCCTTTCTCAGATATTATTCTTCCTCGGTGTAGGCAGCAGAAAGAAAGTGACATGTTTATTAGCTCACATTCAGCTGTGTCTGATCGATAGCTACACAACACTGAAACGGCTCTTTGCATCCATTCCATTTCTGATGAAGGATGCTGTTTTAATTGTCATAGTTAGTCTTTTGTCAAACATTTGTACGTTGCTGAAGAGCCTGAGGTTACCCACTGGCTGTTACTGCAGGATTAATGAATGGCATGTTCTGTTTACACAAAACTGACATGAAGTTAAGTGACTACATGCACATAGAGGATCTTGGCTAATAATTGGCTAAGGGCTGAAGGCAAGGGAGTCAAAATTGCAAACATCCAGTGTCTTTCTTAGAAGGCATTCTATTTTTAGACAGGAAATCTTCTATTCCTTTGAGATTTATGATCATAATAGTTGCTGCTCTCAAACATTATAATGAAGAGATATAACAGTGGTGGTGCTTTTGTATTTCTACAAGTACTTAATACATTGAGCAGAGTTTCATGTGGAAGTAGGTTAATTTCCCAGATCCATCACAGACATTTTATACAATAGAGCCCAATTCAATCATCTTTAAAGTCAAGAGGATATCTCCCATCAAATTCAGTGTTGTTTAGATTAGATCTAAAATCTTCAAATTCAACTCCTAATTCTCATTTTTCAGCTACCCTGACTGTGAGGGAGCCAGAAATAGAGAAAACAAAAGAGATAATGAAGCTTACTTGAGTGTGTGAATAAGATAAATGAACAAAAACTGGTAGTCTTTCAATACTCACCATGTAAGTATTGGATTGAAGGGACATAAGATCTTTTCACATTTAGTCATAATAAACTTTATCTTTGGGTTTTGGTCAATATAGTGTGTACTATTCAGTGTTCTCTATTGAGTGTGCACAGTGTGATACTGCCCTGTGTGGGGTGAAGCTCTTAGCTTTAAAACTTGATTCTTTATAAAATGGTACTGAAATGATATATGAGAAAATATTTCTAAAAGGTTAGTTTTTAATGTAGCTAGTGTATTTGGGTTTATATACCAATTTTATTAATATATAGAATACTTATTAGGTATATGCTTAAGCATAATCTCTCTTTTGTAATAAATGTCTTAGGAGAATGATAGTGAGATTCATATACAGAAATTCAGAAAGAACGAGGAACATAGTTTCCTGATGTGATTTCTTATGGAACAGTTAAATCTGAAATTGAGCAATGAATAATACTACAGAGAAGAGTAAGAGCAGATCCTCTGCCACTGCCCAGAATTCACAACTGAAGTCAATAAAAGTCAATAAATAAAATGCCCATTTGAACCCAATTCAAAGTGCTTAACCTCTGAAGTCAGTACTCTTTCAGTAAAAGACAGACATGATAGAATATTATGTTTTTCTGTATTGACAACTGAGTCAATACAAAATAAAAATTAAAAAAATATCTGTAATGCTCCAAAAGAAGTCCTTCTTACACGCTGCATTACTGTTTTTCTCCTACTGTCTCTTTGTGTATAACCCTATAAGGAATAGGAAGCAGGGTGCCTGTGCCCATAAATCAGTAACAGTGGACATTTGTGACGCCTAATCCAAATACTGGTTAAAAATCTTGCAGTAAATACCACACGGTTGGTGCCAGCAGCAGTCTCTGTTGATGCCAATGATTTTTCAGCACTGTGATAAGGGGATTAGTTCTCTGTAGTTGCCATCACACTGGGTATTCCTGGGGGACCTTGAGACAGGAGCAACTGTGGCTTGAAGAGGTTGGTCTCGTAGTTTGTTAAAGCCAATGTTCAAGGCAACAGCTAGATCTACGCTTTTTGATCTCTCCAAAGAGAAACAAGAATTTCAGAAATGAAGAGAAAAGGGACAGCCTGAAGGAATTTGGAGGAATTTTCCAGCTTGTAGAGGTTGGAAAGACATGGGAGCCAGAAATTATTCCCCAAATACAGGATTAGTTTTTATTAGATTCCGTATTTGACGGACTGCATCACAGAATCACAGAATATCAGGGATTGGAAGGGACCTTGAAAGATCCATCTGTCTCCCATTCTTTGTTGTAATCCTTCAGAGCGAACTGACAAGTTAGGATATCCCTGAACTCTTAAAGTTCTGAATTTGGAAGCTGAAGGTTTATAATAGCTGATCTTCCATTATAGCAGAAAGGACACGGGTAAACATGTGGTGATGGTCCACGAACACTAACATCATCTGCTTCTCAGACAGGTCCTAGTTAGCATTTTTGCTGTCCACTTGTATACTCCTGATCAAAATACTAGTTTAGATGCTTGTCAAAGGTTAATGAAATAATTTAGTTACTCAAACAGCAGAAAAATAATTCAGGGCTATTCTTGTAAGTACTAATTTATCCTGTTCAGTCACCTGTTAAATATTTATTAAAAGTTTTTTAGCATCACTGTCATCGATTAAAATTTAATGATTTCACACCCACTTAAAATACGGGGAAAACAACTATTAATGGCAAGGACCCCTATACAGGAAGCAGTAACTGCTGTTCCGTTAAGAGTTCCTCTCCAATGATATATTAGGGTTTTGATGCATCAGTCCTATGAAATTCTAATCACTTTTTCTCATCCAAGAAAAACACTTAAGCATCTGCTTAACTTTAAGCCTGTGAAAGCTCCTGGCACATGTCCTAAAATGTGGCTGAGCANACTATTAATGGCAAGGACCCCTATACAGGAAGCAGTAACTGCTGTTCCGTTAAGAGTTCCTCTCCAATGATATATTAGGGTTTTGATGCATCAGTCCTATGAAATTCTAATCACTTTTTCTCATCCAAGAAAAACACTTAAGCATCTGCTTAACTTTAAGCCTGTGAAAGCTCCTGGCACATGTCCTAAAATGTGGCTGAGCTGAAAGCAGAATATTCAGCAGCTAAAAGGCACTGTCCTATTTAATGACTGTTACTGAAGCAAGAAAGAGACATCAAATTCATTTTAAAATGTTACCAGAAAAGAAATAGAAATAATTAATTCCTTTAATGCAGTCAATAATAGTATTAATCCTGGAGGGGAACAATTGGCAGGGGAGAGAC
>VZTM01018592.1:0-18434 GCA_013400555.1 Jacana jacana
AAACAACTAAATGCATTAAGAATGGATACAGTTTTTCTCTCATGACTTACCTGTGGAGAAGAATCAAGGCTGCTTGGTGCCCTAGCTGCATTTCCATGCCAGCTTAGCTTAAGTTTAAACTATGGAAATCATAATGGATTGTAGGCTTCATATTCAAAACACTGCCATGTGGTTTTCAGCTGATCTCATAGTATTTAAGTAATTTAGTCTTTGTTTTTTCCATGCTTCTCATATTGATTTTTAAAGTATTTTCCTTTATATATTGATTAAAATAAGATGGTGTTTTGGGCCATGTTCAGATGGTTTATATTCCCTCTCAGATGTTATGTTTTGGTTTTTCCCTATTGGCTGCTCTTAGACCCTCAGAGGTACTGGGCCATTATGGGACACTGAATACAGAGGTGTAGATAGAACATAAACCATCTGAGTGTGGCACTTTAGGTGCATAAGTAGTACTTTCCTGTTGTAGTAACTGGAAAGAGAGGAAACCTGTCTTCTACCCTTTTGACATAGCAATTGTAACTATAGTTTGATATTTTACAGGTTCTTTCAGAACGATCTAATCCTGAAGTAGACAATTTTACCAAGCCACCTCCATTTTTCCCTCCAGGAGCTCCACCTACCCATCTTCCACCACCTCCTTTCCTCCCCCCCCCTCCTACTGTCAGTACTGCTCCACCTCTGATTCCTCCACCAGGTAAATATCCACAGAGGGTGTGAAAAACGAGGGATACATTATCATCAAGAGCTTGATGATAATGAATTAAAGACAACACGTTCCACACACATTTGGCTATTTGTGCAGAATTTTGCCTTCTACTCTTTTCTTAAATATATCTGCAAGGCAGAAATGGAAACTTTTGGTATTTACTTTCTGACTAAGCATAATCCCAAGTAGTAAGAACATACCTAAAGTCTAAATGTTGGATCCTGTGTCCTTGAAAGTGTTTGGGGTGAAGAGCTGTTCTCTGTAATTCAGCTACTGTTAATGCTAACGAGAGGTACACGTTAACAAATCACTCCACAAACTTTTGAACTAAAACTACAGCAATCCACAGATTTCTGTCAGAAGGTTTGGTTCTCTGATGTCTGAGGTCAGAGCAGCAACAGAAGCCTTAATTCCCCTTTCCCCTCACAGTACCTGTGAGTTCCCAACAGTCTGATAAGAACTGCCTTTGCACCGTGTCCTTTCTTTTAGTCAGAGCTCTTACTAGCACCTCGTGTTTTCATCCAGCTGCCTGTGCCTGCGAGTCTTGGAGGAATCAAAGCTCTTTGGGTACTCTTCTTGTTGTTGAAATTTACTCAATATCTGCTGAAACTTTATATTAATGGAAATTTACTGGGGGGAGTGTCATGAGCATTTGCACCAATAGTGCAGCTGCCTGAGTGTTGTCATTTTAACAAATTAAGTTCAAAAGGAACTAAGAATGGTCAGTGAGAAATGGAAATAGATGGAGAAACTTTGGGGGCTATTTGAGTAGGAAAGTGAAGGATTTGTTTATAGAAGAGACTGATTTAAGGTGCAGCCCCTTTCCTTGTATTTTTTGTTTGACTGGTTCTGAAATCATGCTCAGCAGTTTCTCCGCTGTCTTCTCAGCATAGGGAATCTTTTAAAAGTTTCTCTGTTAATAGTCTTGCATGCAAGTGAAGAAGTAACATTATTGTTTCTGTGCAACAATTTGGGGGGGGGCTTTATAGGGTTTAAATGCTCATAGAAGAGATTCCTTTCTTCAGTTGCTGCGGCTGATTTTAAAACTATTAACTCCTGCTGCCTGGCAAGCTCTGGCTTTCATCAGTGGTTGTCACACAAAATGGTGCAACCTAGAAAACAGAAGAGATTTAAAGATGAAACAATTCTGTGCCCTTTTCCAAGTTTTTGTGCATAAATATAAAAAATAGGGTGTCTGAAAAAAGAATATGCTACCGCACTGGGAATATTTGTCATGTTGCTTATTGCTGGGGGGACAGAAAGGAGAGGAACACGACCCTAATGCTGACTGTGGTTTTAAGCTGCATTAAAACCTTTCTGATGAGATAATGTAGGTAATGCATTGCAAGTTTTTAGAAAGTATAATTGTAGTACAGAAAAGGTGATCTAAATTGTATATTGATTAAAAGCCTGAGATGAACCCCCAGAGACACCCCAAGCTCATGTGGTGCAGGGACATCAGGTGGGAGTGCTGGCCCGGTTTTATGAAACCTCTTACCTGTTGAGCTTTTTTAAAAGGTGGAAAGAAATCCACATGTGTTAGGGATTTAGCAAGCAGGTTTGGCTTTAGTCTCGAGGTTTACAGACATGTTTATGACATACACTTGTTCAGAAGGTCTCCTTCAACATCCTTCCGTGCTTCGAGGAGTTTTGAAATTAACTCTCAAGAGCTGTGGATTTGGTTTCTTCAGGCCTGTGTTTTAATTGTGCTGTTGCCAGCTCTTTATCTTCAAAGCTGTTCCTAAAATAGAATCTGCCATCCCTCCTAGGTTAAGGGGGGGAGGAGGGGAAAAAAAATTACTCTTGCCCAATATTAAACCAGGACTACTTGCCAGAAAATTTAAGTATTCCAAATATAAAACATCCTCCGAAAACCCCTTTGAAAAAGGATCTTGCTTTGAAGTTAGATCTCTTGTTCTGAATTCATTCACTCTTGCGATTCACATCTTTTCTTGAGGAACGAATCTTGGAATGATTCAAAGGGCCAAATGCAGAAAATTCTCCAATACTCCTAGGAGATCGCTGGCTGTGGCAAAAAATGCCTTGTTTTTTGTTTGCTTGGTTTATTGCTGTGTTGGAGTAATTTTAATCTGAAGAACGTGCATGCTTCTGTTTAACGGGCTTTAAAAGTTGTTTTATGTGGTTCAGTTGAAGAGTGTCGTTGAAATCTGACATGTATTTGTGATATTGGGCAGGGAGGGAAATTTAACTATTGAACTTGGGTTGCATAACTTTGGGAAATCAGAGTGCCTAGACTTGTACCAAGAATTGGCAAATAACTACATCTAATCAAGCCCAGCAATCTAAGCATGCACTTTTTATCTTGTGATTAAGGAGAGAGGGTTTGACTTAGTTTAGCCTGTGATGACAAAAAAAAAAACAGGTGAGAGGACAAGAGGAAATGGGCACAAACTTGTACATAGGAAGTTCCATCTAAACATGATTGTCCCCCTGTACTCAGCACTGGTGAGGCCACCCCTTGAGTCTTGTGTCCAGTTCTGGGCACCTCAACACCAGAGAGATATCGAGGTGCTGGAGCGAGTACAGAGGAGGGCAACGAAGCTGGTGAGAGGCCTGGAGAATAAGGCTTATGAGGATCAATTGAGGGAGTTNGGAGGAACTTTTTTACTTTGAGGGTGGCAGAGCCCTGGAAGAGGCTGCCCAGAGAGGTGGTGGAGTCTCCATGTCTTGAGACATTCAAAACTTGCCTGGACACATTCCTGTGCAACCTGCTCTGGGTGGACCTGCTTTGGCAGGGGGGTTGGACTAGATGATCTCCATATAGTTCTGTGTTTCTATAAAAACAAATGTTTACTTTTTTACACCAAGTTGAGTTATATTACGTTGCTGTGAGCTATTTCACAGATCAGCTCATTTGCAGTGTGTTGTTGAACCGTTGGCCGTGTCTGGTTCCTAATTCCTCAAGCACAGCACACGTGGCACTGCTTTCCTTCAGTAAAACCTACTTGGTTCTTCTGTAAATATTTACCAGCCTTGGGTTAGTAGGATGGCATACAATGTCCTGAAGCCACTTTTGAGCATGTTAGGTAAAGTGCTGGGCTAATGCCATTTGGGTTGCTTTCCAGACACGTGTCTGAATGTTTAGGTGTAGGCCAGGTGCATCTCTGTGGCAGTACAAGGTGTGGGAGGGACACGATGTGCTTTATGCTAAGCCACCTTCTTGCACACCTATTCAAGTTTAGTCCTTACATTGCCAGAAATTACTCACTATTTCAGAGTCCCTTTTCTTTCTCAGAAGAAGGAATTCACTGAGGATGCTTCAAATCAGTTTTCATACACTGCATTGCTAGAAGACAAAGGAGTGAAGAGTTTTGAGATTCCTAATTTTCAATTAACTGAAGTTTATGATTGTTTTGTTTCTTATTTTGTGTCAAATTCATGTCTTAGTGAAGAAGATGAGAAAAACATTATTTAGATCTTTTCAGAGATACTTGCTAACTTGGAACTTAGAAGAATGATTCTCCCATTATGATACCATCAAGTAAATTAGCCTCTGCCTTAAAATAATAGAATCGTTAATCTTGACTTTCTAAATGTTCTTAAAGATTTTTGAGGAAAAAATGCCTAAATGGATTGTTTTAGTATAATACCTTGCATTAAGCAGTTCATTAAAATCATTTGGACATTTGGTGTCTGGATCTTCGTTGTGTTCAGTCTGTCTTAATTGTGTTTGAGTAGCTCTTCAGTGAAATTTTTCATTTGGCTTTTAATCTTCTGATGAGGTTTTTATCTGTGTTACTGCACAAGATCAAATTCTGAGGAATATATTGTTGATTCAGAAAGGTTTCCTTTTTGTAAAGAGCATTAGCTGCTGGTCTTCCAGGCAATTCTGTGCATAGTGCTGGGACTGGATTTGGTGCAGCAATTGAAGTTTTTTTTAAGCATAAGGTAGAGCTAATAAATTAGTCAGTTTGAGAGAACTTCTCATATTCTTCTAGCTTATGTTCTTAGCTGTTAAGAGATATTTTATAGAAATATATACACAAACACATATTTTCCATGTTGTAGGCTCATGGACAGTCAACCAAAAGAGATGGACAATCAATCAAAAGTGATTAATAGAAAATATTTCAGCTGTGCAACAGTTTGAGTTCCCAGTCTTCTTTTTATTTCAGAAATGTTCATTAGCAGTATTTGGTCTTTTAAATGTTACATTCTTGAACATGTTACAGGGTGATTTCCAGCGTTCTTAGCAAGGGTAGCACACTCTGCAAAACTTTTGTGCTGGTGAAGAGAAAAATATTTGGCTTTTGGGGTTCACTTGGCTCCTGCTTTACATTTTGGCTGAGAGATTAGATTTTAAATCCTTGGGATTGGACAGCAGCTGCAATTCCATTTCATGATTTGTTTAATCCTGTAGGATTAACACTGGTAAGAATTCATGTCAGTGAAATTGTGAGCAATTGTTGAACATTTATATTGATTACTCTTCCTAAGTTTGCATACTACTGCATTCTGTCCTTCTGCCAAGGNACACATCAATGTAGTTACAAGTTGCTGCCATACAATAGTCCTTTAGTTCTAATGTTGAACTAATGGTATATAGATAAAATTAATCATGCAGTGGCCAGTACATCTAGGATAGTCTCTGAATGATGAAGTCTGGAAGTCCAGTGAGATGGGTTTTAACTTAAGTGGGTCTGGCTGCTCGTCTCTCTGGATGTTTATGCAGTTATGGCAAAACTTGGCAAAACTTTCTGTTCTCTTCCCCTCAAAGTCTTGCAGTAAATTGTCAGATTGAAAGTACTTACTTTCTAATGAAAGCAGAGTTGCTCATAACTAAAGGAGGATTGTGCCTGGTAAAGCAGTCTGTTTTCTGACAATGTTGTTTTAGCCCAGTTCATTATTTTGATGTACCAGTGTTTTGTGTTTGATTGAGGTAAAGCTAGTTCTTTGCAAAGTATGAGAAGGTAATGTCCTTACATGCACAAGTGATTTTACCTTGCAGTCATTCATTTCATAAGTAAGATAAATTTAGATGTTGAGGCAGTGTATTTCGTTAGGTCAGCTAGGGTAGCTGGTAAAAATTTCTCAGCTTTTAGTTAAATTTGTAACAGCTAAGCTAGGTCTGAAAAGCAGAAAAGCGTGGACAGTTCTTGAGTACATTTGTATTGAAGGCTGCTCACTTCTCAGATATTTACAAGAAAACAGAGTACGGGTTTTTTTCCCTCCAAGAAGTGTTGGAGGGTTTATGATTAATTGGAGCGTGGCACAGCATTGACTGCAAGTCTGTAATGCTCACTCTTGCTCAAATATTTTGTCCATGTGGACCTACTGTTTCCTATACTAAGCTACTAAAGATCAGAGGCCAATTGTGTTTCCTTTCATCCACTCATGGAATATAAAATAAGCAAATATATTCTATGGGATGTTACTTTTCTTCTGGATACTAAACGTTTTAGGGTTATGGATTTAATTCTGATCTTGAGACCTAGGGTCATTCTTCATTAATTTTGCCCCTTTTTAAATAAGATCCCGAAGAACAGGAATTTAAATGAAAAGATGGATTTCACAAGGCTTAGATAAAATCTCAACAGTTGGTATTAATGTGAGATCTTCATCTGAGGACACAGAAAATAAGTTATCGTTCTTCTTGATCATGTATGTGGTGATAGCTCAGTCTCATTTTTAGATCTACGGGCAGTAAACATAAACTATGACTATAACATATATTATTTGTTGTCTTTTTAGGTATACCAATAACAGTGCCACCACCAGGTAAACCTGCTTAGATTTCTTTTTTCCTCGTTTGGTTAAGAAGTGAAAACTTAACTAGTGTGCAACTTATCAACTGCCTTTTAGTTATCTAGATAAAAGTTCATAAATACAGAACTATACATATAGATGTGGGCTTAATTATTTTGATGCCAGGCTGAAATGAAAATGTATGAAAGTGCTGTTGATTAGTGGATCTTATTGGCCAGTTTCCTAGATTTGTCCTTCTTTTCTTTCTGGACTTTTTAGTTTTTCATCTATGCAGAAAATAGTTGGGATTGGGTTCATTAAGTGTTGTTAGATACTCAGAAATTTACTTATGCTTCAAAATCCCTCAATTTTTAAAAATGATAAGTTATTTGCTTTGAAGCACTGGTGATAAACGTTTAGTATTCTGCCTGTGTTAAAACAAAGGAAAAGTAGTTCTCAGTCGTATGAAATAAAAGCCGTTTACACAGTGAGGAACATTTTTTGTGTTGTACTCTGGAAATTGTTCACCATTGTGTGCTTAACCTGGATCTTTTATGTGTTTATGGTTTGTTTTGGTGTTTTTTTTTCATTTCACCCCCCCCACCTAATTTATTATTACAGGCTTCGCACCACCACCTGGCGGTCCTCCACCTTCCCTCATACCCACAATAGAAAGGTGATTATCTGTTTGAAATCTTACAAAAACAAAATACCAGTATTCCCAAATTGAAGTACATTAGTAAGGAGTCTTACACTGCCCAGTGTTTTATAGATTCTAACTGGGACTGGGGAGATGTTTTCAGATTTTTACAGAAGCCTTACCAGTCTCGCCTGTCTGATTGTATTCTTTGGAGTAGGTTACTTGACCACTTAGTAGTTTAGTTGAGTTATGACACTATACCAATGCCAAGACTTAAGAACAAAGTCAAAGTAATGATTGTTAAAAGTATTCTTTAGTAGTCTGGAGGCTTACTTGAGTGAATCCTTGTCAGCTACTGTGTCCTTGTCAACTACCCTGGTCCTTTTCCATAAATACACATAAACAATTTGGCCACAGATTGAAGCCCTCACCAGCTGTAGGAAACACCAAAGTTCCATGGAACCCAAATTTGTATTTCTACTGTGTTTTAAGTGTTCAGCTTTAATACCTTAATGGTATTTTTATAATACTTTTTTTATGTACATGTATTTGTATATGCAGATATATAGAAACTTACACATTTTTAAAAGGAAAAAAAAAACAAGTTGGCCAGCAAATTCCTTGAGAAGTAGCTATATTTTGCTGGAGGCCAAAACCAGAACACATAGAAAGCTCACTTAGGAAGAAGATGGTGCAAGCCTCTTTTTGCCAGCCCTGTGGGTTTCACTGAAGGAAGGTACACACATCTGTTCTATTAATGTATTTCCTACAGGCCGAGGATCGCAAATCTCTGAGAAAATTTTCATCTGATTTAATTCAGAAAAAAACCTAACTGGATGCATTTCATGTGGTTAAAAGTAAATTTATTGTTTCATAGTGGCAGTTGCTGAGAATGACTGCTTCTTCTGACTGTTAAGCAGCGGTCATTGTGCTTACTTGTAGTGAATATTGATATAGATTCTGGAATATGAAGTGGAAAAAAACAAATTTATTGTGGGAACTAACGAAATATTACACTTTGAAATGTTCAGATGTTGCATTGGCCTTTTGTTATCATTGGTTTTGTTGAGTTTTTAAACTAAGCAAAACTTATTTCTTAACCTTAAAGTCGCTTCAAGAACAGAAGTAACACTTAAATACAGCAAAGATAACTCATTCAAATTTTATGTAGGAAGTGCTAAAAGTCATGAAAAAGTTATATATGTATGAATTATGTCCTGTGCACATATCATCCTTTTGAACCTTTCTAGTTTTTACCTGCTTGAGTTGGCTGCCACTGAAAGAAGTCAGTCTAGAAAATGTGTAGCTAGTTTAACAGTTTATTTTTAGAACTGCACATTTGAAGTCCACCTGTTCTTAGATACAATCATGTGTCTGCTTTTTAACAGAAAGAATGAGAATGGCTTCATTCAGGAATAAAACACTTCCAAGCAATTGGGAGATTTGAGTTCAGTGTCTGTGCAGAAAGGTCTTATGATACAAGAAACATTTGAAACAGAAAATATACTGAAAATATAAGAGCAGTGTTGATGATATAGATGGGTTTGGTTTTAAATTTTAAGGAGAGAGACTGCTATTTTCACCTCCTGTCATAAAATGTGACATGTACATATTTGTATTGATAGGCAGCTTCATTAATCAGCAATGTTTAAGATGGAGGACTTAAATCCATTTATAACAAATGCTTTTAGTCTGTGTGGTGGAAAAATATATATTTATTGATGGAAGTAGCTCTGGTGGTAAAACTGGCTTTATTTTCTTTTCAACAGTGGACATTCTTCTGGTTATGATGGTCGTTCTGTTCGTGCATTTTCATATGGCAGTGGTGAGTAAGCTTGTTGGCTTTGTAAACTTTGGCTAGCACTCTCTCCAATTGTCTGACACACTTAGCAGGCTTTTTGCTAAGAGATTAAACAGTTCCTTTCAGTGATTCATTACGAAAACTCATTGGCTACTATTGTAAGCTGCTACGTGCTGTTGCTAATTTAGCTAATAATATTGTCTTGCTTGTTTGTATGCTGGGTATCTCTCCATGCTGCCATTGCAGAACTGTGATTTTGAGAGATATTACACCACATCATGGACCAAAAGTCAGTGAGGATTTTCCAAGAACTGGTAGGATTTAGAAGCAGGAGAACAAAATACTCTCTGAGATATCATCAGGATTTTAACCAGCAGGACCAATCATGGAGAAATCCCGAGTGATGGACCTCTCCTTTAAAAGCAGTTTGTCTGAGATACTGAAATCATCAGCTGTTCTGTTACAAAATCAGTCTTTTGTTTTTGTTATTGTTATGGAAAAAATCTGAAGCCGAAAAACATCACTTTGTCGTTTTCTAGTAAGAGTGAACCGAAATAGAAATGTCATTGGGTGCAATCCAATGGACATCCACAGAGCCTACAGTGAGTTTGCAGCTGTTGCCTTGCTCACACCTCCGCTTCCTGGGGCACAAGAATGACAACAACACTCAGACATCAGCTTCTTCCTGAGCTAGCCCAAATGGGGAAGATACAGTACACATCGAATCACAGAACTGTTTGGGTTGGAAGGGACCATCAAAAATCATCAAGTTCCAACCCCCCTGCCATGGGCAGGGACACTTCCCACTGGACCAGTTTGCTCAAAGCCCCATCCAGCCTGATTTTTAACACTTCCAGGGATGGGGCAGCCACAGCTTCCCTGGACAACCTGTTCCAGTGCCTCACCACCCTCATCATCACTCTGATGATATTTTGTGGTGCTGCTCTGGGTCTGATCGGACATGTCTGTCTTGTACTGGGGGCCCAAGGGCTGGACACAGTACCCCAGGTGGGGTCTCAAGAGGGCACAGAGAAAGAGAATCACCCCCTTCAACCTGCTGGCCACGCTGCTTTTTATGGATATGATTGGCTTTGTGGGCTGCTAACTCACATCACTGCCTCGTATTTAACTTTCTTTCCAGCAGTATCCCCAAGTCCTTCTCTGTGGGGGTGCTCCCAATCAATTCATCACCCTGTCTGTACTGATACTGAGGATTGCCCCAACCCAGGTGCAGGGCCTTGCACATTGCCAGTCACTGCCTCTGCCTTCAGTGCCTCTGCCATCCAGCCTCATGCCCAGTGCCTTTTCTTCTGGCGGATTTATTCTGTCTCCTTGCTCTCTGGTCCTTTGGACCCTAGCTGCTGGGAGAAGAAATGGGAGGGAAAGTTCTGTCCAGGCTGTAGGGATGCATAAATGTTCACAGAGCAGGCATTCAGATCATGTATCTCCCAAATGTTCCTAAGTCTTTAGAGAGAATATACAAAATCACATTTTTGAATGGCTTGTAACTTCTTGAAGTTGGAGCAATTTATGGAGTAACAAGTGGTACTTCGTTGACACTGAAAGGATCTTCATCAGTTATCAAGTGTTGCATGGAAGCTTTTTATGTTTTCAGGAATCCTTGATGTGGGCAAACTGCTTTATGCAATCTGCTTTCATAGCAATAATTGAACTGCATTTGCTGAACTGCATTTTGGAATGAAGGTAAAGCTGAGGCAGACAGCTAAGATACCCAAGTGACTATTTTGCTGAAGCTTCAACATCTAAAGCCGTGCAGAGCCTCATAAGGAGAGCAATCTTGCAATCATTAGTATGTGTGTTGCATCGAACGTGTGGTCTCCAATTTAGAATGCTTTTTGCTTTGGAATCTCTTTTGTTAGGGATCATTAGGGACAGTCCTTTAGAGAAAGATATTTTCCTGGCCAATACCTTGTTTTTACAGTCCTGTCTCACAACGAGATCGCAGGCTGGTATTTTACCAGTGATCTCCATGTATCAGAACTTGGGTAAAGTGAGGGGTCAGCGAGGCAGGAGGGCACAGATGATCATTTTGATTAAGAATTGCTATGCACATTTATTTAATATTTGGATGATAGGACTGAATCTCCAACCTGTTGGGGTTTTTTGCCACTCTCCATGTTCCATGGCTTTGTCAAACTTGCAGAGGAAGATGAGCATGTGGAAGGTATTGCAAAAAATGCCAATCTTGATTAAGGCTCCAGCCTTTCTTCTGCCTGTTCAAATCGCTAATCTCATGCCTTGGTGTCTTTTCATTCATGCTCAGGCATGTTTCCCACTGCAAGCCCGTTAGGCAGGTTGCATGGTACAATAATATCCTTAACTTGTAGCATCAAGAGTACTGATTTTGTCTTTGTGCTCTTCCACTGCATCACTGCTGCCTTTGCCATCAGAGTTCTATTGAGCAGCCAGTATATGATGCAGCATTTTGTCTGGTGGGGAAGCGACTCCTGCTGTGTGCTTGTTTGCTTTTTCCTCAAGCATTTCTCTGTTCTGTGCCCTAAATCTTCTCTATAGCTCAGAACTTGCAAGAAATTTGGCATTACAGAAACGGTGTGAGAGTCAGTACTTTCTGAGGCACAAAGAAGATGTATTAGTAGTTAGCCCTGTACTGTGACACCATGCAGCTTTAAATTCTTAAACCATCTCCAAAACGGGACAGAAGTCTCCAAAACTATGGATTGTTCAAAGCTCCCTCCTCTCTTTCTGTTTTAAGAGTAAAATCTGAGTTCAACTTTGGAAGTGCTTTTCTTTTTGTAGAAATTGTAGAAATATTGCAAGTCACAAATTGCTTCATTCCAAGTAGTAAACAGAGAACACCAATTGATACCGGAACGTAAGCTGGTTGTGTGTTGTGAATCATTACAGGCAAAAACCTAGATATAAAAAAGCACAGAGTATTGAATAACTGGTTTATCTCATGTTAGGGTGGAGGTGACTTACTTCTGTCTGATGAGAATTACTACAGATGTGAGGGAATGACCAAAATTTATCTTAAAAGTTTATATTACAGTTAATACTTTTTTTTTTTTTGTAGCATACATTTAAAGTTAAACCCGAGTTTACACTTTAGATCAGAATATTCTGGCAGCCAGTGTCTTGTAGACCATACATATGTTGTTGACATAGTGGCAAGTCAAGGAAATTAGCAGTCTTTAAAGTCCAGCTGGGTTTTTTGCTATTTCTGGCTGTGTTCCTTAGAAGAATTCCAGGTTTTGGCAGCATAATGAACAACATACTATTGTATTAGGGTATTATTTTTTTTCTGTTAACTCCTCATTTTGTCTGTAGCCCTGAAGTGAAACAGTGTCAAGCGTTTTGTTAGAGGCAAAACCTCCTATAAATGCTTTTTTTTAAAGAACTTTCATTGCAAATGTATTTTCACAATGAAGTGTTTTTTCCTGCTCGGCTGCCTGCTCAAAAAGGTCTTTTGTATTCCTCCTTTGGACACTTGGCAAACTGCTATCTTAGGCTTCTGCCAGAGCTTTCTGGGGCAGGCATGCCCCAGACGTTGCAGGCAAGGCAGGCTGGACATTGCTGTCAGGAGAAAACACTGGGTTTATAACTCGACAGTGTTAAATACAGTATCTGTAAGGCACTTTACCTTGATCAGTAAATATTTATGTTAATTATACTATTAATCTCTTTATGTGACACCACGGAATCAAGTGAATATTGTTCTCATATTATAGATAAAGAAGTGGAACTCAAAACAAACGATTTATTGAAGGCTATGTTATCATTGGCTAGCAAACCAGATAAGCAGAAAGTGGGAATCCCTCTGTGCTGTAAGTCCACTAGAGAGTGCTGTTTCTAGTTAAATACTACAGCCCTTATTTTTCATTAGCCGGATGCGTTCACAGGGCTTCTGGAGAGGGAGGGCAGGAGAGAACAATTGGGGCATTAAGAGTAGTAGTTCTTCATTATATCAGAGTTGGCAAGCAGCAATGGAGAAGCACATCCCGTCTCTCTTCCCATTGCTGGTTATCTAAAAAGATTGTGAGATGGTGTTGTGATTTCCTTCTTAAGCATATCATCTTTAGGATACTATGCTTAATTTTCTGAAACTATTATATGATTGTGCTTGAGTATTCATTAGAAATGGTACTTATAAAGCACAAGTAGGAGTTTTATTTCTTCTCCCTGGTATGAACTTATGAATTTATTTCTAAAGCTGCTGTTACATTCTTTAATGAGAAAAGAATGGCAAGGCACAGAATAGAGTGTGAGTGAATGAGAACTTTGTAACTAACATTATATTTTAAATACCATGATTTTAAAAGACAAAACATAAAACCAGTAGCATCTAAATATAAAGTTGGAAGCATCTTTTTTCCCTGTTTTTTTTTTAGCTGTACTTTCAGAGCCACTGAGTTTCAAAGGCAGTTTTGTTTTCTCATTTTTGTTTTGTTTCCCCCCCCCAAACAAAGCAATTGGACCACATAAAATCAGATTCTTTCAGCAAAGCTTTGCACAATATATTGGGTTTTTTTCAAAAGGATTTAGACAGCCTGTGTGATGTATACCCTGGTTCTGCACATCTTCATAGCGGGAATTTAAATGAGTGTGAGGCCTTTATTAGCATCATGGAAAAAATGCCCAGTTTGCTCAGAATTAGCTTCTGTGTAAAAGGGGAAGATGGAAAAAAGTCATTGGAGGAGGCTGACAGGCACCTGTGTCTTTATGCATAAAAAGTAGTATTACAGTTTTTATACGGTACCTGCTTGTGTTCTTTCTAATACCCGCATCTTTTTCTTTAGTCACCTTTCCGCACCTTGCAGGTTCTGCTCCTTCATGGTCTAGTCTCATGGACACCAGCAAACAGTGGGATTACTATGCACGAAGAGAGAAGGATAGGGAACGTGAGAGAGAGCGATCCCGAGATCGGGATCGGGACCGGGACCGAGACAGAGATCGAGAACGTACCCGAGACAGGGAAAGGGACCGAGACCACAGTCCAACTTCAAGTGTCTTCAACAGGTTAGTGAAATGGCCTAAGTGTTGCTCTAACCCTGCTCAGAACCCCAAGTCTGTGTTAACTTCAGCGTTAAAATTTACTGTTCAGCTGCATAGTCCAAAGAGCTAGCGGGTGGGGCTTCCTCCCCTTCCCCCTTTTCTCTTGGAAACTATAATTGAATTTCTAAATGTAAACCAGAAGTGTAAAAACGACAGTGTGCATCCAAACCGGTCACAGTGCTGTGCAAGTTAAAGGTGAGATTTAAGCTCTGTGTATGAGTGTGAGATATCCAGCTCTCTTTGACATCAGGAGAGCTGGAAAAATCTGTAGAAGTACTGGAGGAATCTTAGTTGCCAATTCAGTGCTAAGAGCAATGTGGTGCAACATTTGACCTTAATTAATGGTGTTCTTAGCTGCTGAGAAGGTTAGTTTTGTCATTAGCACTGGCTGGATAATGATGTGTCCTATCTTTCTAAAAACTATTACTTCAAGGTCAAGATATTTTTTCTCATTTTCAGGCAGATTATGAAAATAATGGCAGAGCACTTTATGCCGCTTTCAACTCTCTAATTGCTTTAAGGAAAAAAAAAGAAAGAAGCTGCAACTGTTCTGTGGTTCATTTGATGCTGAGCTCGCTGTGACTCCATTGAGCAGAGGTCTACTGGCTTGCCAGATTTATCTAAATTTACTTCGCTCTGTATTTGCTGAGTATTTTGGGGTAAACATCCTGATGCTTTTTTCAGTGTTTTTTGTTCAGTTTTGATTTTTGCAGAATATATATGTGTTAGCTGTCAGGAGGGTTTGGTTTTACCGGTGGGTTTATGCTGTGGGAAATCAAAGCACCTGGAGTCAACCTTACTTCGGTTGAGAGATGACATTTTTTGCATGATGATTGTTGGCTGAAGACCCAAACTGGGTGCAAGACAGGGGGGTTTTCCACGTATGCTGATGTGGTGATATCCTCTCCCGTGTGCATCTGTGATGTTCCAGGGTCAGTTCCTGAGAACTCAAGACCAATCTAAACATCTGTTTCTCAGACAGGTTGATTGAAGGCCAGAAAGGAGCCTGGTCATTCAAGGGTGCTTGAAATGAACCTTAATAGCTTCCAGGCCTCGAGAAATCTCTGTGCTGCTGCCAGAGTTATCTGGAGAGGAGGGGGAAGAGCAGGCTTTGACTTTTTTATGTGACTAAATTATCCACCATCTGTAGCAAAGCTGTTGCCACATGGCCATGTAAGAAAACAGGAGGCCCTTAACTAGTATGAGTTGGTTTGGGAATCACAGAGGTGGTGGGAGAGGCTTAAGACAGAACATGCAGACGTAATGTTTTTTTAAGGTTTATTTTCAATTCTGTGCACATAAGAAAATTAAAATGAAACAAGCTATGGAGAAGAGAATGTGAACTATTTTAGAGGCTGCACGGATGCATTACTTTTATTTAAATTCCCTTTGTTTAAACTTCGTTTAAGCAACACTGTGCTGGGATTTGGAGTAAGCATCGTCTAGCTTTTTACTGCTCAGAAATTACCGCTTTCAAAGTTTTTAGCCCTCCTTTCCCAGATAAATTTGTGCTATAGTATTTGTGGTATAGTACTACTTAGAATTGTAAGAAAATGGGAATTATTTTTATTTTATTAGTAAAACCAAAATGTGGTTCCAAACTGAACCCTCAGCTGTCTTTATATTCTGTTCTGCCTTCACCCTGCTTTCCTCGGATGAAACTATGCTTCTTATAATAGATCTCAGTCTGCCCCCTTGAGAAGATCCCATTCTTTGTTGAACTGTTGTCCCTTCTGCAAAGATTTTGTTTTCTCTTTTTAGTTTGTTTTGACAGTTTCAAGTCAATCACTTGCCACTAAAAGTGTAAACTTTGGAATTTGATACCTTATTTTGTGTTTTTATCTCAGCAATTTGAAAAACAAAGCCAAGATGCAACAACTATATTTCTAAGGTCCCAGAACCCAATGATGCCATGCAGCAGAGCAGATGAGGGTCTGTCTGGCTAGAAATCAGCTTTGTGGGAAAGGACCTGGTGTCCTGATGGACAACAAATTGAAGGGGGCTTGGCACTTCGTGTGCAATAAAGGTCAAAATGCATTGAGCTGCCTTAGAGTGTAGCCCACAGGTGGAGAATGCTGTTGTTCCCCTCTAATTTGGCACTTGGTACAACGTGCAAAGTACTGTGCCCTCTTTTGGGACCTTTGGTAGGAAAAAGAAGACATTGACAGACTGGAGAGTCCAGTGGAGGTCTGACAGGGTGGTTATCAGAGTTAAGGGGGTGAAGTTTATTTAGCTTGAAAGGAGAAGGAGGAGGAGGGTTCTTAAAAGCTATTTGTAGCTACCTAATGTATGGTTATAGAGAAGGTAGAACCAAGCTGTTGTTCAAGGTGCATGGAGAAGGAACAAGAGGCAATAGTTAAAAGTCACAGCAAAGGAAGTTCCAGTTAGATGGAGGGAGGGAATAGGAACAAAAAGAGTGATCAGGTGAGGTTGTGGAGAGAGGTCATGGAATCTCCAGCCTCAGAGTTACACAAAACTTGACTGAACAAGGTCCTGGGCAACCTGACCAGTCTTCTGAGTTAACCCTGTGTTGAGGAGGCTTAGCCCAAGTGACCTCCATGAAGTCACTTCCAGCCTGAATCCTTCTGGATTCTTTGCTGAAGGGTTTTTGAGTACATGGGGAAGATTTTGAATACAGATATCAGAAGTAAGGCATCTCTGCCAAAGTGAGATCTCCTCATTTGTGAAGTTAATAGCTTGTAGTCTGTTTTGAAAAAGTAACCAACGGTGTAGAGAATTAAAATTTTATGGATTGGACTGGTTTGGGGCTTCTTTGCCAGGCAGGCACTGGTAACTATACATCCTCTTCCATGGGTCAAAGGTTGCAGTGCTCTCCAGGCTGTCCCTGGCGGGCTTTGATGACTTTAACATAAGCTCAGATGCAAAGTGGGGAGGAGATCACTGGTTTAATGTTGGGCACGTGGCGTTTGTTCCTGTTCCTGAAAGGTTCCAACACACTGGACTTGGCAAACTGATTTCTTGCTCTACTTACAAAAAGGTTGTTGTCAGGCACACTTACACACTATCATGGTTATTTAGTAGTTTGCCAAAATAAGGTTTAAAAAAGAGTATCAATAATATTTTTAAACTTTTCTGGAGTGTTTTAAAATAGTTGTGTAACAGGGTGAATGCAGAGTGTGGGTTAACATTAAAGGTTTTGGATTTCAGCTTTGAAACCAAGGTAAGTCTTAACTGGCTGTGGAGTTGTATGATCAGAATTCATGTTCTGTGGTTGTACTGCCTTCATTTTTTGTAAGCTGATGTATGTCTGGTTTTGGGTATTCTTGTGAGAAAGAGGTTAGATTTAATGTATTATTTTTAAAAAGTATTTAGTGCAGTTGAATTTTGCTTGTATCTTAAGAGGGGGACAATTTTTAAGAGAAGTAGTAAATTTATGCCTGTGATGGTGACTGCCAGAGAGGTTGTGAAGTCTCCATCCTTGAAGATATTGAAAAGCTGTGTGGGCATGGTCCTGGTGGCCCTAGGAGTTTGGACCAGATGACCTCCAGTCATGTCTTCCAACCTGAGCCATTCTGTGATCTGTCACAAATGTACTTTGCAGGATTTGATCATCTTACGCTCAGATCTGTAGTGACAAGTGCATCATAAAATCTTATAAATATTACAGGCTTTGATAACAATGCAGGCACTAATCAATGCAGTTCTATTAATCAGTGACAAATCATGATTTCTGAGTTCTTTAGTAGTAGCTATCCTTTTTCTTGATTTTGATTAGTGAATGTTTTTGATGTCCCTTAGAAAAACAGTATTTTCTGCAGGGTGTATGTTGCTTCTCCACAGTCTCTTAAATGGCTTTTAGCACCTTGGTTCGTGACACTGAGTTTCACACAAAGACTAGTGCTGTTGCATCAGTCTGAGTTTTCATGCACATCTGTAATAATTGCCAAAGTAACATCTTCATTTGAGAAATGGCCACAGGATCCAAGTTATGGCAGATGAAACTGTTTAGATCACTGCTCCAGGAATGAGAAATCTCTCTAGGCTCGAGCTGTTCTTCTTGAGTGACCTGTCTGCTCTGGTCTGCTGCTGCCAGGGACCTCAGGAAGAGACTTTCTTTGAAGGCAAACGTTGGCAAAGATGGGAGGCATGAAGCACTTGGCTTCTGTCAGCTTAGTAGTGATTGTTACCCAGTTTAATTGCTGCCTCAGAATGCCTGGTCACATTGTGTTTTTCTTTAGGACTTGGTAGGGATCTTGCAAACTGTGGTCAGGTGGGCTTCATGTGATGCAGAATTAGTTGTGGGAAACTTTTCAAATGATACCGGATGCTTTACCTGGGTAGGATTTTCTTGGTAGAGAAATGATGAAATGCCATTTTAAGCTATGCTGATCTAGCATTTGAGTGGGGTTGGCTAACTCTAGATACCGCTCCCATTGTCAGTTTTGTTCTTAAATTTCAGTAAATCCGAGAATTGCTTTTTGCATCAAGTCAAAATATGAAAAATACCTTCTTAAATAAAGCCTTTGAATTACTGTATATCTTGTAAGGGGGGGGGGGTTTACCAGCGTTGTGGCAGGGCAGCA
>VZTM01018592.1:18853-81221 GCA_013400555.1 Jacana jacana
AAACAAGTCATTTCGAAGGTTTTATTTTTATTATTCTTTTTTTTTTAGTAGGATATGAAAGACTTGAACAGTTTAAAAAAATAAAGCAAATTTTTTTGAAAGAACCCCAAAGACCCCCAAAGACCTTAAACACTAAACTGTACTACTTGGAACAAGTCTGCCATATAAAATGTGGTCAGACAAAAAGTGATACTGGCCCCAGGTAATTTCATATTGTGTAATATGTGTGACAGTAAACAGAAATGAGGAATTTGGGGAAGGATGTGTAAAGATGGTAGGTCGTCAAGAAGTGGAGTGAAGCTGACGTTCGGCAGCGTCAACGTAAGAACTCAACGGTGATTCTTAGAAAGTGAAATAACCTTCACTGCCACTTGATAGAGATTGTTCAACTTGATTCTTTTGAAGTTAGCAATAAAAAGGTGACGTCCAGGGGACGGGGTCAGTGAGAATGTTGAACCATGAAGGGATGCCCCTAGGGACATGACATTATTAAAGGTGTTGCTGTTGGAGTGTGGGTTACAAATGGGAAAAATCATTCCAGTTTCCCAACAAAGAAGTACAGGGTGGGTGGATGCACGTACCATCCCATGAAGAATTCAGTGTGATGCTGACATCCAAATACTACATGGCTTGGAACAGAAGCAGGTGCCATTTTTCAAAAATGAATGCAAAGCCTGTTTTTTTGTTTTTGGTCCTCTGTAATTACACGGGGCCTGAAGTGTCAACCAGTTGTTTGAGGCATTTTTTTCTCTCTCTCTTTAGTAACAGCAGACGTCGTCATGACAGCGAAGAAGGAGACAGCCACAGAAGGCACAAACACAAAAAATCCAAAAGAAGCAAAGAAGGAAAAGAAGCCAGTGGTGAACCTGCTCCTGAACAGGAAAACACTGAAGCTGCCCCTGTGGAATAGGCTTGTGTGATTTTTGCCTACTTGCATATATATTAGTGCCAGAAATAGATTACTCTATAAATCTTGTTATTTTTCTGGGTATTAAAATAATTTGCTCTTAATCTTGTTCTGTTAGTTTGAAATCAAAGGTTACTTTGGTTTTGGGTTTTTTTGAAAATAAAAGAAGAATTTTTCATGTTAAGATTCCTGGGCTGACTTTGTCTTTTTAAGAAACAGCAAGAAAACATCTTAGAGCTAGAGGCTTAAGTGCTTACAATATACGTAGGGCTTAAATTCTTCATATTAAATTGTCTCCTTTTTTCTTAAGCCAGTGGGAAGGTCATTGTTTTACTGACTTTAGAAACAATGTGCATTCACTTCATTATATCCCAACATCTGGAACAGTGTGGGCTTAGTACAGCTTTTGGAGTTCCTTTACTGTGGGGACAGGCAGGAATTGCAGTCTCTTCCAGAACCTTGTACTAAGGTGAAATGAAAACTTAAGTTGGAAAACTGGGGAGGGTGCTGGTTGTCCTTAGCCTGACGGAACGCCGAGTGTGGTGAGGGATTGTGGCTGGTTTGTGTGGGGGCCTAAGGGTGGGTTAAGCTGGGTGACCAGCCCTGATGCTTTTCAGTGGCTAAAGAGAAAGCTGGTTTCAGTCTTCGTTCTAGGGGAACAGCTGTCCTTAACGCGATAAAGATTAACGAGCGCATCCTCTTCCCCTTGCCAACTTGTGAGGAAAAAAACCCCAGGACTTTGGATCATGGGTAATTTGCAGAGAAAGGCAAACAACTATTTTAGGAAAAAAATACAAGACCGTGGTGGCTTTTCAGATTCACTCCATCCAGAGCAGCATGAAGGACAGTTGGACTGGCAGCCCTGCAGGAGCTGAACTGCCCTCTCAGGGTGGTTATTTAGAAGAGTGACTTGATGGTATTTAGCAGGGTGCAGTGAACTTCCTTAAAAATAATTCCATATAGAAACCCAAAGTTTGGTAGCATTAGTCCAATCACACCAGGGAAAGGAGGTGGGTTGCTTTGGGGTGAAAATAATGTCTGTACAAGTACACAGTTACAGTTATTTTTAATTATTTTAGAAATTTGATTCACAGTTTTACAGACTAACAAACAGTACTTGAAAGTCTTGAAAATACCAGCTTCATGCTGACCATGAAAAATACACATAATCAAAGTGCTATTATTGTGCTGGATAAAAACCTTCACCTCTTTTGTTGGGTTTTTTGGGTTTTTTTTTTTGTTTTTTTTTGCAACTAGAAAAATTGCAAGGGATTTTTCCATAAATTATTCAAGGATCTCTTTTTATAAATTAAAATAAAGTGGTTGAGTAGGAGCTGCTGCTCCTTAAATTTCATTATTGTTATAATGCATTAAATAAATATATATATATATATATAAAAAAAGACATCAAAAAAACCTTTAAGAACACAAGGAAGGAAAGACTTAAGTCTGTAGTTTAAATCACTCTGGAGTGATTTGTTTTCTGGCAGGTGTCCTTGCTTTGCCTAAACTTGACTTTTCATGACATGCAGGTTGCAATTTCCCAAACCTTTTCTGTATAAACACTTTACTTGACACCACCCCCCCCCCCCNTTGACACCCCCCCCCCCCCCCGACAAAAGCAGAAGACTCCTCTCTTTGAAACGACTTGTTGCACTCCCTGTGTTTTATAAAAAAGTGCCAGGCCAGGACACCATGGTGAGAGTGATTTTTCCTTTCAGTTCTTTGAGCATCCTTGCCAAGCAGGCGTGCATCAGCCCTGATGTGCTCCTGCCGTTGACAGCAAGGAGGACGTCACCGCACCTGAGAGAGAACCAGAGGCAAAGGTGAGAAGAAGGATTGAACAGTCCTTCCGCTGGGAAGGAGGGGTACTGTTCCTTCTCTGGGTAATTACAGTTCATGAGTAAGGGAATAAAGTAGGTGAAAATAGCTCACTTGGTTGGTTGGGGTTTTTTTGTTGGTTTGTGTTTTTTTTTTTCCCTTTAGAACTTTAGAATTAATTACACATATTTGAAAGAAAATAGGATATAGCTCTTCCAGAATTCATGTGCTGAACAAACTATGTTTTAAGACTTCTTAATAGATTTAAAATCTTTTAAAAAAGATTTTAATTGAATTCTTATTTAATTTTGAATTACAATTTCCTCCATAATTCTGCACTTGCTAGCTTGAATCGAATTGGTGTTTGCAGGGAAGGTGGTTGGTTGGTTGGTTGGTTGGTTGGTTGGTTGGTTGGTTGGTTGGTTGGTGGGGTTTTTTTGAGCTGGGGATCTGGGAAAGCTGCTCTGGTCTGGCAGGTACTACCCCAGAGATCGAACTGACTTATCTTTACACTTACACCTATACTAGTGATAGCTAAACATCTGAAAATATTCTCCTCTGAAGGCAAATCTGTTAAAGGTCAGGACATTTAGGTCCCATTGCCAGATCTGTTGGAGTTAGTTCGCCATCAGTGAGTCCTTTTTTCCCCCAGTGCTGTCTTCATGAAAACTTGGTTTAAAAACAAAAGGAAACCAAGAGCAGAAACCCCACAAATGACCTAGATGAAAGACTGGAATGCTAGTTTCCATCAGAGGGGTACCCTTACCTAATTCGGCCGTCATTGTATGCTGGTGTTCCCGCGACGACGGATTTGATGAAGAAGGGTTTGTTCCCGGTATGTTCTTCATACCCTCCTACGATGCTGAAGCCGAGACTTCCAGCCGTATTCCTTCTCAAGACAATTTCTTTGCAGCTGTACAAATACCTGAAACAAACCAGGCTCATTAAATGTCTTGCAGTTAACTTTAGGTTCTGATGAGGCCTTAATGAGGAATCCCTCTTTCCGTGCACCCATAGAGCACTTCGAAGACATAAAATAGCACCAAAGTTGCCCAGCAGTAGACACCTACCCTTCCCTGCTGGTTTTTGTAGTGCTGTTTTCCACAGCCAGTTATCCCACAGGTAAAATGACGTGGTAATCTTGGAGTTAAAAGTGTAAATGTTTTGTTTCATAGGGTTAAGAATTAACGCAAGTGAGCTTGTTGCAATTGAAAATGATGGAGGGAAACAACCGAGACTGGATTTAATATTTCTAAATCATCACTCCAGAGGCTGTTTCATCTACCTCCTACAAATCCAGGGACTTATTTTGTCTTCTGGGTAAGAGCCCGTGTGTCGTTAACTGTGTCAAAAGCAGTCAAACACTTGCTGCTGCGGTACATGCCAAAGCTAAGAAATTTCAAGGCCAATGAGATAGGTTGGAATTCCCAAAATCGCAGAGGTGGGCAGCAGAAGAGGGGATCCTGGCCTTTACCTGTCAAGTAACATGGCAAGTCACAGCATGGAAGGGGAGAGAAGCCTGCCCGTGTCTACCAGTGCTTGGGAGTACTGCGACAAGAAGATGGCTCGTCCTCACTCTAACCATTAATGCAGTATTTTATGGTAAGAGAGCTCAAATCTGCTTCTTCCTCTGTCTTCTATGTTTATTTTATGGTGCTGCAAGTTATGCTGAGTCAAAGTTTAGCTGAAACAAGGAAGAGGGGAAAGCGAGAGTAGTAAGAATATTAGACTCATGTGCTTTGCCTGTTGCTCTGAGCATGATCATTTCCTGAATACCTGCTCTGGGTTTGTGGGTTTTTTTAAGCAAGCAGGAAAAAAATACCCCAAGATTAGTTTCATTAGCAACAGAACAACCAAAATTTCTGTGCTTAGTGCTTAACCCGCTCATCATCATGGCTGTACCTCAGGAGGTGATCGTCCCCCTCAGTACTCAGCACTGGTGAGGCCCCACCTCGAGGACCATGTCCAGTTTTGGGCCCCTCACCACAAAAAAAGACATTGAGGTGCTTGAGTGGGTCCAGAAAAAGGCAACGAAGCTGGTAAGGGGTCTGGAGCACAAGTCTTAATAAGGAGAGGCTAAGGGAACTGAGGGTGTTCAGCCTGGAGAAGAGGAGGCTGAGGGGAGACCTTCTTGCTTTCTACAACTACCTGGAAGGAGGTTGTAGTGAGGCAGAGGTCAGCCTCTTCTCCCAAGTCACAGGCAATAGGACAAGAGGAAATGGCCTCAAGTTGCACCAGGGGAGGTTCAGAATGTATATCAGGAATAATTTCTTCACTGAAAGGGTTGTCAAACGTTGGAACAGGCTGCCCAGGGAAGTAGTTGAGCCTCCATCCCAGGAGGTGTTAAAAGATGGGCTGACATAGTGCTCAGTTGTCTAGTGATGGTTCTTTTTAATCAGAGTTAGGTTGAGGCTGGGCTCAATGATCTTAAAGGTCCCTTCCAACCTAGACAATTCTATGATTCTACTCAGCAATATCCAAAGAGCCTGAAAAATCCTTTTGCTATTCCAAATCTGAAACGATGGGCTGGTCTGTGGCAAGGAACTGCTGCAAGCTCCCTTCAGAGACTCTTTAGGTTTCTAGGAAACCGCTGACATTTTTTCTGTAAAAAGCTAAGTTATTTATCTTAAATGCATCTTAAAGGCCAATGCCTCTGGCTTTTTTTAAACTTTTATTTGTCAAATGATACTTCTGCTGTGTTTCACAGCAGGATTTTGCAGTAATGCTAGATTAGTCCCTCAGGACCTACAAATATTCACCTGCTGCCAGGATGGTAGGAGATATATTTGCACAAGAATTCACTGGCTGCTAATGTAAGAAACAGGTGACATTTGCTTCTTTCCTCAGCAGCCCAGTGTTACAGCTTTACCATCTGTGGGCTTCTTCAATGTGCAAAAGCACTTAAACCCTCTTGTGTTTGATGGTACTTATCAAGGTCACGACCAAGCGATGCCAGGGTTCAGCTGGTAGTGCTATTACCTAGTGATGATTTTGGGGGGGAGAGGAGGAGCTCTGCTGCCTGGTGCTATGCTCACTGCTTTAAGGTGGATATGACTGAAAATGAAAGGTCATCAGCTAAATCCTAAGGCTTTAGAAATGAACAAGCTGAGCAGGTAAAGACAGGAGAAGAACAGGCAGTGAAAACAAACCAGGCTTACATTCATTCTGTACATACAGTCTGTAAGGGTATCACTTTACATGGTCTCCATCAGTCCAGAAAGCAGAAATCACAGAATGATATGGGGTTGGAAAGGATCACTGGAGATTATCTAGTCCAACCCCCCTGCCAAATGATCTCTAGAGGTCCCTTCCAACTCTGAAATTCCGTGAATCCATGTTGGGCGCTTGGTGCAAGCCAAGTCCAACCCATCACACTGACTGCACCCATAGGTCACCTCTTGCCAAGACTAGGAGTGGCCATGTGGTGTTTAATGCCTTTAAATTGATGTTTCCTTATCTCCATCCTCTGGGATAGCAGGTATAGGCACCAGGCATTGTACCATCAGCTGTGCATTACTACTGCTGTCAGAAATGTGGAGAAGGGAGGCAGGCATGTGCCAATTGGAGCTGTCTGGGATGCTGACACCGCTTGCTCCGAATATTTCAGTCTGTAAGCAGAGCTGCCTGCTCCACCTGAGCAAAGAGCAGCTCGACAGGAGTGAGTTCACGTTGGGGTCTGTTGGCGACTGCATTGTAATAAAGTCAGGCAAGGAAGTGTCACAGAGAGAAAATAAAAGACATACTTGCATCGTCTGAAGATGCTTAGAATCACAGAATGGCTAGAGTTGGAAGGGATCTTAAAGATCTACTAGTTCCAACCCCCCTGCCATGGGCAGGGACACCTCCCACCAGACCAGGTTCCTCAAAGACCCATCCAGCCTGGCCTTGAACACCTCCAGGGATGGGGCAGCCACAGCTTCTCTGGGCAACCTGTTCCAGTGCCTCACCACCCTCGCGGGAAATAATTTCTTTCTGGTATTTAATCTAAATCTCCCCTCTTCTAATTTAAAGCTGTTACCCCTTGTCTTGTCACTACACTCCCTGACATAGAGTCTCTCTCCAGCTCTCCTGTAGCTCCCTTCAGATGCTGGAAGGCTGCTATAAGGTCTCCCTGTGAGCCTACTCTTCTCCAGACTGAACAACCCCAGCTTACTGTGCTTGAGTAGATTGATTCTCTGCTGTAACCAAAGCCCCGGTCTGTGGGTTTCAACCCAAGTTAAACTGCCATAGCCCACTAAACAGCAGCCGGTCCAAGGAGAACCATCCTCTGCCTTGGAAGGGAACAGCTCACACTCTTCTGCTTCTATCTGCAAATACTCCAAAGACTGAGGACAAGGAGTAATTCATGCCTCAGACTCAAGACCTGAGGATAAACAGCATTTAGACACAGAGTCCTGCCGTAAGAAACACCGCAACTGAGCATCAGTTACGGGCACAAGAGGAATTTAACAATGCCTGTTTTCAGGTAATCAACTGTACAGTTCCCTGCTGCCTTTCACAAAGCGAGAGTAGTCTTCTGCTCTGGAAAGAAAAACCCACCTGATTTCAGGAGGGTTTCAGCAATAACAGGTATGAAAATCATTACTTCCCCCTCCTGCCCCATTACAGTAGGTGACTGGCAGTGGAGTACAGTCAGATTTGAGAATCACTCCCATCAGAGCCCTACAGCCTGGATGGAGTTAATTTGGAGGAGTTTCTGTCCTAGCTCCATGTTTTCCTTCCAGTTCTACCTCTGGTTTGCAGAATGACTGTGGCCACCCCCTGTCTTTCTCATCTCACTCTGCAGATGAAGAAAAGCACTCGGGTGAAATACTAATGTTTGTAAACGTTATGACAGGATGATCTATAAAGTGTTTTTAAGTGCTAGCTGGGGGAAGGAAATGCGAGGAGAGCAAAGCAAAGAGAGCAGGAGAGCAAGCACAAGTAGAAGAACCATCACGGGGCTGGGGAAAGGCTTTTCACCAGCTGCCCCGCATTATTTCCTCTGCGCACGCCTCACAGCAACCTCTCCTTCCAACGAGAAAGGAGAACCTGCCTTCCTCAACAACAACCAGTTAAATTAGCTACCCTGAAATAAGCCTCGGGGGCAGGAATGCTTGAGGTCCTGCATCTCTGCTTCCTCCCCAGGCCCAGCCCGCAGCCCCTCCGCTGGCCAAGTTTTGACAGATGTCAGCTGCACATGTGCGGCTGTTTTCATAACCGCCACGGGTTGGATTGTACTACAGAAGGAACAGAGGAGTTGTTTATGTGCTCTCAAGCCATACCGAGAGCGACCGAGGCCAAGTGTAAGATCGCCCAAGAAAAGGCCTTGAAGTTTAAGGGAGATCCACGGATGTTAAATTACGCAGGACGGCTTCTCCAAGGCTTTTGGGGTGAGGAGTCGGATAACCTGCCTGATTTCAGCTGCTACTGACTTGATCCAGAAGAACAGGGTCAGTCCATAACTCTTAAGAGTTGCACCATGGCTCTAATGTGTCTGCAGTCCTTGGGAAAGGGGCAGGTTCTGTGCTGGTACAGAGAATTTGGCATTTACAGTAGGCCAGCTTTACAAGTGAAGAAGGCACGCCTAATCATGGAGCTTTTATGAACATTTGACTGTTTTCTACTTCGTAAGTCATGGACAGAGGGCTGCAGACATCCCCTAGCGTTTACCTCAACTCAGCACATTTTATGGGCTCATCCTTCACAGGATTTTTCATCAAAATGCTGTGGGTTTTGAACATGGAAGGAAGGATTCTCCTCTTTTGATTTCCTGAGCCCAAATGTCCTGCTCCAAGCTGTGATACTAGGCTGCCTCTCCGCTCCCTGCCTTGCTTGCTGTGAGGAGATGCGCACACTGCACTGCCATGGTTTGCCTTAGAGCCACATCTTTCCTTCTCAGCAAAATTTAAAGATTCCACCACCCAGCCACCTCTTTTTTTTTCTTTTTTTTTCCAATTGTGCATGTTCCTGGGCTACCACTGTTACTGCCTTTTCTACTTGTTCAGCTTTCCTTATGTACATGCTTCCTATCCTGTCCATCTTCCCAAATACCTTGCATGCTCCTGTACAATCATGAGTTTGACATTTCTGCTTCCCCGCCAGCTGTACCAAATGCTTTTAGACTTACATGCCTTGGAGCAGTCCCTCCGGTAAATGGCATGGCTTTACTAATGTCATCACAGTTTTAATAAGAGGAGGCGAATCTTCACCATTTTGCCCCGTAGTTGCACAGCAGGCATCATGACTAAGATGGACCTGCCAGACGTGTATTTGGCCAGAGAACAGTTTTCTGTAGAGGCCTAGAAAGATATGAGGCTGTGGGCAATACCTTGAGGTCTAGCAGGATGTGATCCTTGCCAAATGCAAAGAGAAAGCCAGATAAGGAAAGGTTACATTCACAGACCGGAGGGAAATGAGTTCATGTGATACACATCCCAGTGAGAGAACTTGCTGAAGGACTTCCAGGTGTCTGGTGTGGGCCCTGGAGAATCAGTACCAGACTAAGAGGGTCACAATGCTGATGCTGGATAAGACTGAAAGGTCTGCTAATACCTACTGAGCAATCCAAACCTCATACTCGCACCCCTACTCAGCCAACCAGCTACTAACAAGGATGCAGTGCACCTTTGTTACTGTCATGTCTAATTAAAGTTGTTCCCTGTCTTCATCTGACATTCAGAGCAGGGTACCAGCTCAGCACACCAATACCCCTGCTTTGCTTTGGCCACACTGTGCACTGTGCCCAGGGTCACTGGGACAGGGTTACAATAACCTCCTGTCTCTAGCCTTGCTGCACTGGGGCTGGTTTTCCTTCAGACCAAAGGGGTGGGAATGGCCTTTGAGGGCTGGGAGATAGAATGAGCTTAGAAACCACTTTTGAAAGACCTTTTCTTCCCAAACTTTAAAGCAGAACTGACTGATGTGAACCCTGTGTGCAAGTCCACAGTATTGTGGAGCTCTGTCCTTCATCTCCATCACCTTGCTGAAGACATGAGGACTTCAGGCAGCTGTGAGAAGATGATGACCAGGCAGCTCAGGTTTTCTATATGGCACAGCAATGGTGGGGTGAGGCCAGGTGGGACAGGGTGCAATTGTTTCAGCCCATCTAGGAATGAGTGGAGCTGGAGGGTAAGACTCATCATTGAAGATTGCTGCACCTATATGGCCTCAAACTTGCTTGCTCTCTCTCTCTGCTCGGAGCATTACCTGTGCTCCAGTGCAGAAGAAGTGAGCAGGAATGAGGACTTCCCTAGACCCTGCCTGTCTGCAGTGAGACTGGGTGAGAAAAGTTTACCATTGCCTGGGGTAGCAAGTTAGGGGCCAGTTGTTTTCTGCTTTTACTTTTTTACTGCTTTTCTTTCACAGGAAGAAGGAGGTAGTCCTCTGCACTTGGGGAGGGACCCTTCACCTGTGGGTGACAACCTGCCTTCTGTTCTGCGGTACTTCAGCATGTGCTACGCAGTCCTTAGCCTCAGCCCAAGCCCTGGGACACATCTGGCCCTCACAGCAGCCCTTGCTGCAAGGTGAACGAACTCAAAACAGCTCAAGCCAGAAGGAGGGAAACCATCTAATCTGATACGTGAGACTGGGCAATGAAGAGGAGACCTGAAACTGTGCCTAGAGCAAAAGCCCACCTGGCCTGCAGAGCACCTTTTCATACCCTCGCGTGAAAGATACCGAACTGCTGCCAGGGTTAGGAGTACGGGGCAACAGTGACTTGCAAGCTAAATTCTTCATGCCTTAAAGCAGAGTACCAGTTCCAACCCTGTGACACCAGCTTCGCCTGTTCACAGATTCCCCACGGTGTCCTCACTGAATGCCCCACCGTACGTCGCCGAAGCTGCAGGTAACACACCCCGCACGCAGGGCGAGCTCAAGAGAACCCAACAACAGGCGCCGTGGCTTGCATTACCCTTACTGAGATGACAGCACAGCTGCTTCCCGTGAATGACAAACGTGCTCCTTCCAGTCGGGGGTGGGGGTTAAAAGAGGTGATTCGGAGACACCGGCCAACTGCAGGCTCTTTGCAACATCTGGGCAGATTCAAACAATTCAGCAGGATTTGGCTAAGGAGAAGGGTTCCAGGGCTGCAGGAGGGGTAGCTCTGCCTTCTGCAAGGTGGTCGAGACGAGACCCCAGTTTCAGCCAGCTCCTGTATCCCTGCAAGGTCTGCCTTTCAGTGCCAGGCTGGAATAATTCAGGATCTGTTCCTCCCTTACAAGGGGACCTATGGGTCTATTTTTCCGTGAACGCATACCCATTTACAGAAGGGAGGTATTTAGAGTCAGGCCTGTGACAGAGCCTGGATTTAATTAAGATGTCAGTGCAATGAATCAAGCCAAAAGAAAGATTTGCCAGAAAATACAAATCTTTCCTCCCACTCTCCTTCAAGAGGATGCAAGCCATGGACCTACCGTGGCAGCCCCAGCCACATAACCCAGGAAGGTGACCACTCGCTGCTCTCGGAGGTGGCCTGCGTGGCCTCGGGGGATGGCAGTTGGCCCTGCTCCTCCTGGGCATCACACGCTCTCATCTCCAGGGCTTTGAGCACCACTGATGAGTTGGTGTTTTTTAGCAGGGCCACGGCCTCGCTCCGGCTGACCCCCGTCAGGTCGATCCCGTTCACGTTCAGGAGGATGTCACCTGAGAATCATAAAACGGATGATTAAAAACCCTGCAAGTGTTTCCAGGACCCCCTCCCTACTCCCATGAGCAAGTCAAAGCCAGAGCCAAGAGCTCGCTGTCTGTTAATCCTATCGTTTAATGTGGATGTGAAGCATATGCTGGTAAACATGCCACAGGCATGAGGGAAGAGGCTAAATCACCCTATACAGGAGCATCGCTGGGCTGAGCAGAGACTGTGGTCCTGGTTTCTTAGAATCATAGAACAGAATCATAGAATTGTCTAGGTTGGAAGGGACCTTTAAGATCATCTAGTCCAACCATCAATTTAAGACTGATAAAAAAGCCCCATCACTAAACTCACTGTCACTGAGCACTTTAAATATCTCCAGGGATGGTGCCTCACCCACTTCCCTGGGCAGCTCATTCCAATGCTTCATAACCCTTTCCATGTAAAAGTTTTTCCTGATATCCAATGGGAACCTCCCTGGCACAATTTGAAGCCATTTCCTCTTGTCCTATTGCCTGTGGCTTGGGAGAAGAGACCAACCCCCGCCTCGCTACAACCTCCTCCCAGATAGTTGTAGAGAGTGAGACGGTCATCTCCCCTCAGCCTCCTCTTCTCCAGGCTGAACACCTCTAGCACCCTCAGCCGCTCCTCATGAGGTTTGTTTTCCAGACCCCTTAACAGCTTCGTTGCCCTTCTCTGGACCCACTCCAGCACCTCAATGTCTTTTTTTGTGGTAAGGGGCTCAAAACTGGACACAGCACCCAAGGTGGGCGCCTCACCAGAGACATCACATCCTGCATCTGAAGGTGGATGGCACAGGCAGGACCCTGCAGTACCGACAAGCTTTGGAAAGGGGCACCTGATGCTAGTCCAGGTCTCTAAAGCCCACTTCTGGCTAACAACTTTTATACATAGCCTGAAAACTGAGAAGCCCCTAGGTTTTCTCCCAGCCCTCCCTAAGCTGAGGCCTGCCGCTCCAGCTGGCGCTCTGTACAGTTTGCTTTGCAGGGTAACGCGTTATTATTTTAATGTGAATGCCTGTTTGGACAGCCCCAAGCCCAAACATCTTTCTGTATGCCTTATTTTTAATGTAGGCACAGCAGCTTCGGAGAAAAAAAATGCAAAGCTGACCTCAATTACTACAGGGAGAACAATAAAGGCATCATTAGCATCGGGCGAGCAGCCGCCGTGCCAAGTGCTCCGGCTGCTTCCACGGCGTGTTCCAACGCCAGGGCTAACCTGGGTGCCCACCACAACCCACCCCGTGGTTCCCCTGGATGCTCCTCCGGGCAGGGAGGGGCTGTATTCACCAGCAGTCTGGGCAGTGTGACTTGAATATTAACCTCTTCTCATGGCCTGTCCCGATGAGACAGACAGCAGCCGAAGGGCTGCTCCAAACCTTGGAGGCTTATGGAGCTGCTATAACATCACGTATTCATTTGTTTCTAATTTTATCAAATTAACTAGGCTGAATTTTCTGTGCTGCCTCATGATGAATATTTTTTTATTATTTTTTTTTTTGCAGAACGTATCCAACTGAGAGGCAGTCATTTTCCAGCAGGGGGAAAAGGGAAAACCTGCTGGTTTGCTCCTGTTGTCATGTTTTTACATGAGTTTTGATGAACAACCATAGCTCCCGGAAAAGGGAGGCTTCCCACGCATGCCGGGTACTGTGATTCAGGCTCCTGGGGCTCAGCTGGGCTGCAGTGGTTCTGCCCCACTTTTGGGTGCCTTCACTTCCCACACACTCAGGATTTCCCTCCAGCTCCTGGGCTGAAGCTGAGCAAAGGGGATGAAGGGCAAGGAGATGGGTGACACAAGACACAAGCTGTATGGTTGCTGGATGCAGAGTACTGTGGCACATAGCTCTTGGAGATGTAACATCCTGAAAATTGAGAGTTTCACCATTCCTCTTTTGCCTGCCTATTCCCACAAAACCCACTGATAAAACACGCTCCTCATCTCAATCTAAAAGCTTATTCGTGCAGAGGGAGAAAAGCTATTAATTTTTACCAGTCTGTTACAATCAAGAGCCAAATGGAGTTACGAAGCCAGCGTTTCCAGACACAATATTGAGCCACAAGGCACTAACATTGCTTCATATACGATGGGAATTCTGCTCCTGTATATTTCTTTCAAAGCCATGAATGATATGACAAACAAGCACAAAGACGTACGTTAAAAACCCCTGCAGATTGCACAATGAAGACTTCCGTAGTTAGGAGGTGCAAGCTCAATTTCCTGCAAAAAACTATTTGGTTGTTTTTTTCCTGCCAGAATATGCCTACATCCCACTCGGCAGAGATGGCTGCTGCTGCATATTATACCTTTCTGGTAGCTGACTTAAGACTTTCTGATCTGATGCATCCTAAAATCTATGGGATGGCTGAAGATGTCAGGGTGTGATGCTCTTTGACTAACCCTCTGCTTTTCAAAGGCCGCCTGCAAATTAAAGCAGGCTTTCAAAAATTCCCTCTTCTTACCTGTTTTTATCCTGCTGTCTCTGCTGATAACTCCTCCAGGTTCGACACTTATCACATAGATAGGCAAATCCCATTCCCGGTTAGACGCTCCTCCTGCTACAGTCATTCCCAGTGATTCTGTGTGATCTTTCCGGACAGCCACCACCTTCTCGTGACAGGTGACGGCGTGAAGGGTGTTCTGTGATGGAGAAAACATTAGAGAATTCATTAAGGGAATAGCAAAGCACTTCCCAGCCGCCTGCCACGCCTGGCCAGATGGCAGGCAGGACTCTCTCCTGGGATTTAGGCGTCTGCAGAGTCAGAGCTGCCGCCAGGATAATCCGTGCTTTAAGAGTTAAAAGTCAGGCCCTGCTCCCGCCAAAGTTAGAAATGGTTTAATGTTGAGAGTAATAGAAGCAGATCTTTGAAATGTAAACAAGGAATCTAGGTTTTATGATTAAAAAAAGTATTCTTGATATTAATAGATCACTAGTGGTCCTCATATCTTTGACTATCAGGGCACGGCTCTTCTTGCAGACTGAGAGTCATCTGTGCAGTTAAATGAGAAATGGTCCACCTGGGTTAAAGGAATAAAATTCTTGGGGAGTGATTACAAGATAAACACTTCAATTTTCTCTTCCAGGTTTCTGTGTTTCTGTATAAATTGGTGGGAATACACTTGAAGATTACGGGGGTTTGTTCACTAAAAGAGGACATTTATAGAGTCAAAACCCAGCAGCTTCTGAGGCGGTTTTCCTATTATTTGTACTTAAAAGGTCACTTTGGGACAGTCACCTCTACCGCCTGAGGACAGTCATCCCCTTATTCCTCCCACTGAAAACAAGAAATTACAAACACATGGCTCGTCAGGCAATAACTATTGTATGAATGAGGGTGAAAAAAACTCCCAGGCAACCTCAGGATGGAGAGGCAACACAAGCTCCAACAAAACCTGGGAACCAAATGCCATGTTTAAAACGCACACAGCTCTTCAAAAAGAGCTTGAGAGACAAGGATGCTTCTCTGGAAAATCTGGATTTAAATGTTAATTCCTTTGATGTCCTCAAGTCTTTCATAAGCTCTGCTCCCGGCATCAACTCCTGAAGATCCCAGCCCCTCTTGCAGGAACAGCATCATCCATTCCAGGCTCATATGTAGATATAGCAGCATGCTGCTAAATACATTTCAAATGTATATTCCAAAAAAACCCAACAAAAAACCACCAACTTTCTCATTCACAAGTGTTACCTCACATTTACAATACACAGAAGTAGTGTATAAATCTATAAATCTCATTTAAAGCTACATCAATCTCTTCGATATCTGAGCTCTCACAAAGATATTCCACCTTGATTCCTGAGCCAGCAGCACATAAAGTGGAGCAGGCACACCCATGGCTGCTCCCATAGTAACAATGATGGGTGAAGGAAGAGAGGGGCAAGAAGTCTTAATGGGAGTAGAGCACAAAATCCCTTTGTTTTGTGGGGTTTTTTAAGGTTATGTTCAATGGAACTATCTCCACATCAGCATTTCTGTGATGCAACAATCCATAACAATACCCAGAACCTTTTAGCAACTTTGTAAAGGATCTCTAGATGCTTGAGCAGAGGAACAGTGGCTGCCACAGAGCTCCAGGAGCAAAAAGGCGAAGAACTCAGCTGAAAAGGTCTCCTGTTAGTCACTGGGACAAAGACCATACTGATATAGTTGTTTGGCCATATCACATCTGATCCATGCAGAACACAGGCACTGTGTCAGAGTAACTGGGCTTGTAGCTTGCAAATAAACCTAAGAATTTCTGAAGGTTTTACAATATTCTCTTTTTTTTTTAAAATATAAATGTTCTGGTCCAGATAATTGTACCTTTCACCTCAGTCTTGAGAGTGTAAATATTTTAAACACAGTAGCTAAATCTCTGTGCAAACTAAACAACTAAACTTAATGTTTTGTCCATGTTTGTGCAAAAAGATCATCCTTTTTCCCTTGGAATATCATCCTTTCCCCAAAATATCATCCTTTTTCCCTTCCCCAACCTAGCTTTCCATCAGGAAAAGTCCACTTCCCGAAGCATGTGGGACAGGGGCACTGCTAAATTTCACAAAAATGCAGTCTGAAATTTTGTAGCAAAATGTGAAATTGGAATTAGATTGGCAGCTGCGAGTGTTCAGAGCAATTCTGTCACTTCTGCAGTGTTCATCCTGTCTCAGACACCAAAAAACAGTAGCAGATAAACGGGCCAATACTCTGGTTTTGAGGAATCAGCGCGGAGAGAAGCAGATTTCAAAGCAGGGCTTGGTAACAAATCGTCCTGTTATGTTTCCTTGAAGACTTATAAAAGCCCTGGTATTGTGTGCTCAGCCACGTAGGACCAGTTCTCCTTTGAAGCTGCTTTTCCACATGTTTTTTACGTGGTTGCAGATAGAAGGGAACTGGGGCGACTTGGCTGAGACAGAGGCAGTGATGAAAGGAAAGTAAAGCCTTTCTTAGTAAACACACGTAGAGCTTTCTTGGAGGTACGGCTGATAATGAGTAAACCAGTTAAAAGGCAGTGTTTATCAGCGACCGCGTTTCAATGCATTCTCTTCTAAACAATTGTCCTTCTCTGTCATTTTGAAGTGACCTCGGAGGTCAGGAGAAGAAAAACATAACAGTTCATCTCCTTCCCTTTTTAGTTTTTGGGTTTTTTTTTCCTTTCTTTCTTTCTTCCTTTCTTTTCTTCTTTTCTGTATATTTACTGGAAAATAAATATTTACAGCAGATTATCACAGCATCAAAGCCTTGACACGTGTCTTGCAGGCAAAAGATGTAGCTCTGCCTGTTTGGAAAGTGTACTTCACCTGAAGGCTAACCTGCTTGTATGGTCAGAAAACAGTGCCTGCTCGAGCGAAGTGGGGGACAGATTTGTTTTAAGTACTGGACAATTTGTTAGGAAGGAGTAAGGAAGCCGTTCCAATTAAAAGCCAGTGCTGTTTAATTAATGGCAAGGCTCCCACTGATTTCAAAGGAATCGAATCTGGCCCGTTGATACGTTGCAGCCCAGCTTAACAACCCCGGCTGCACACAAAGTGTTTCTGACGTCTTCTCTTTTCTGCAGCCAGGCAGCAGCCGGAGCCGTTCGGGCTGTGCCTCCTCCCCACGCTCCATATCCAGGGAAACAGCTCGGTGAGGCCAGCCTCCTGTCACACCATGCACCCAGTATCACTGTCACCAAAGGAGGACGTGGTCGCTACAGGCCGTCCTCCTCTTCCTCCAAGGTGCCTCGCTGACTGCGTGACTGATTGCCATTGGCATTGGCCTGAAAGAGAGCCGCCTCCTCGTGCTTTCTAGATGGAGCCAGAGGCTGTCACAGCAACCACGGGCTGGGCCAAAAGCAGCTCCTGAGCTGTTGAACAAGCAAGATGGCTGCTAGACGCTAGAGCTGAGTACAGCCAAGGCTTGGGAGCAGATTTCAGCCCACGCTTACACACAAGCTCCACAGCAAGAGCTGCTTCCCTCAAAGAGGCCGTTCCTGAGCTGCTATCACCTCTTACAATGAGCTCAGGGGACAAAAAACACCTTGAACTTAACCAGAACTTGAGTCAGTTCGCAATCTCTCTATCAATCCCACATAATAAAGCGATCCCACCGGTGGCAGTGGGTAGCAGACTCATCAAACCACACACACACACACACAGAGCAAACTCCCTTGAGAGTGGAGTCCTCCAACAGGCATTACCTTGGTTTGGAGCAGGAGCAGGAGCTGCTCTATGACACTGCATTGACCTGAGGCTCACGAGCATCACTCCTGCACTAACATCAACTTAAAAAATGGGTAGCATTTTAAGTCTGCCAAAGCCTAGATTTTAATGAGCCTAAATTGCAAATGATGTTCGGTTAAACCTTCAGCAGAGATGCATGAGAAATTCAAACTGACACGCTCATACCCCGTATAAGGGCAAATAACACTCCAGTAATGATCATATCAGACCAAAAGCCCACAATCCCAAAGCTCATTGTGTCCACCGGCTGTTTGGATCCCCTGATCTATTGCCAAAGCAGCTTCTCTAATATAAGCCCTCCACTGCTCACACATAAAGCTACAGGGAGCTAGGAGCTCCCCTTTTTTTTTTTATTGGCTGTGATCTTTCCTGGAAAGTGCCCAAATGGTGGCACTGGACAGAAGCCCACAGAAGCACACCCACTCATCCACTTATCTAATGCCCATCTCTTGTGGCAATCTGGAAATCTGCCTAAAATCTGTGACCTATCCAACAAAAGATGAGTCAATAGTCTTTAAAGGACTGTTTCAAGGTCAACATTGGCCCTTCAGTCTCACAGATGTCCAAAATAATGTTGGATTTACCAGGAATTCCTAACACCACTCGGTACAAGAAGAGAAAACAAGGGTCTAGGGCAGTTTATAGAAGACAAGTCAGGTTCCCAAATAATCCCATGTGGTCCCAATTAATCAGACCAACCTGGCAGAGCTAGCAGGTGCTAGGAGCTTCACTTGAAATCATACAGTGGCAACACGAGCTAATTGCTGTCCTACACATATCTCCCCAAGGAAATCATTACTTCATTAGGAACTAATTCCTTGCAGATGCACGATTAGTTGGGCATTATTTGCTTCTGGGATAGTAGCTACCAAGCATTTGCTCTCCTCTCTGGTTTAACTCCCACTGGTCCAGTCCCTAACAAGGGCTGTGATTGGGATTTCATCATGGAAAAGAAAAACTAAAGGTAGTCAAATAATAACACATAAAACGTAACATTTTTACACATAGACCCACTGCATAATGTAATTTTAAAAAAAAAGAAAAATTGCCAAAAACATGGGTATCTTTAAGCATTTGTAAAACGCAGAGCAAAGCTTGTCTCCTGGCTGGCAGCTGTGCACCTGCTCTGAGAGCTGATTCAGTCCAAAGGTCCCTCTAAGGACACATCTGGCTGCCCGTCAGGCAGGATGAATTGAAACAAACCCTGCTTGCCCACCTCCCAATGCACCCCTGGCACAGTGGCCAGGGCATCAGCTTGGAAGGGTTTGCACAGCTTACTGGGAGGTGTAAGTTGTACTTACACACTTACTTACAGTAAGTAAGTACTGGGAGGGTAAATACACTGGGAGTAATTAATGCAAATTAACCAGGCACATGATTGTATATTTAGTGAAATAAACAGATCCAGGTCCTGCAAGGACATAGCTTGTCCTGTCTGTAGGCAGAATAGCATTGACTAAACTCAGAAAAGGTGTTTTCAATGCTCTTGCTGCATTGCTTTCTGCTTTAAAACCTCATATATTCAACCATGGGAGTCCCTCTGCCTATTGCAAGTCTAAAATCCCTAAGCACATGATGTAACTGGGGGAAGAGGAGCAGCTGGGGGGGACAGTTTAGTAGCCAGAGCTGTACCGGGGAGAGATGGTGGCCCTGTGCCATATGGCCCTGGGTCAGGTCCAGGCATGCTACATGTTGGCCAGCCCTCACAGACGCCATCTTGTGCGAGTGCCAGGTGCTGCCAAAGCAGAACCAACACATTTGGGGTCCAAAGCTCCACAGAAGGACAGCACCATTGCAACATCCATGGAGACCACAGTCACCGAACTGCTAGCCAGGTCACAGCACGGGTTTTAAAGTAATGAGCAACAGACTAATAATTACTGTAATTTTCAAGCATCTTATGGGAATCTCTCAGGCCAGTGCATGAAAGCTTTTTGCCTGAAGACTTTGCTCCAGATGGAAAAACTTCAGATAAGCCTCTTATTTTCATTGGAGCACACTGTCCTGTGCTGGGTCCGTGGCTGGTGGCCAGGACGCTGTGTCCATGTCAACTCCCTGCCCCACCACCGCCCTTCACCTTCTCCTGCCCTCCCCACCACAGACGGAGTCAGGGCAGAAGCAGTGGATAAATAAAGAGCACAGCTTTTATGTTTTCACTGCAAAACAAGCCAGGCTTCTTCTGGTGACAGAAACCAGTGATAACACCCCGAGACACTGGACAACTGAGTTGCCCTCCCTGTCCCATGGACAGCAGAGAAACCACGCGAGGTGCCCATGCTCTCACCTTGTTTCTCTCAGCCGGACAGGGCTGGGGGGTGCCATAACTCCAGCCTGTCTCCTGCAGGATGTCGGGTGTCTGCTGCCTGGTCTGCCGCGACACGATGAAGTGAACCTGCTTCTCGCTGGCCTGCAGGGAGGAGGTAACAATGTGAATCCCACTGCCCTGGAGCAATAAACCCTTCTACATCAGCCCTAGGGGGTTCACTAAACATGGGTCCCATTGAAGCACGGTCTGAATTTCCCACTGAGGTGGCTGCAGTGACTTAAAGTAGTAGCATCAGTTCAGGTCAACAAAGTCCATAAAATTTTACTGCCTGCTACTTAATACTTCTCTTGAAAATTTAGTGTTAACTTGGAAAAACCCTTCCAATCTCACTCAAATTTGGCTGGAAGCAATGATCCACCACAGCAAGCGCTGATCAGCTCTCACACACCTGCATCCACCATGGAAGAGAGACAGAGCTGCTGCTGATGGACAGGAGCTCTGGAGTAGAGGCGATTAACCCTGTAAGGAGGGATGTGCTCACACCTGGGCTGGTGAAAGTGAGGAATAAATGATGTGAATGAGTCCACCTGCAAATGTGAGGCAGCTTGAAGAAAGGGATGTTGCAACCGTTGTGAGAAGTAAAATCCTACTGCACCAGAGCACAGAGAAAGAGGGAGGGCACAAGCGAGCACACAGGGTAATGGAGTTTGAGATGGGAAATCAGCCCAAACTCTCATTCTAGAAACAGGAACTGCAAAACAATTAACCCAAAAATAAGCTCAAAATTCTTCTGGGCCTTTTTGCACCATGCAGTGATAATACTTACGTGCCTGAGACATGCTGCAAAGTTTCTCTTGAGGTATGTTTGCTCATTATTCTTTAAGGTGTTCTGTCAGTGCCTGATATGAGTGTTATTAATTCTGTGTACAAGTTAATTTTTTCCATTCTATTGAATCAGCACTCTTTCCCTAGAAGCAAGGTCATGTTGGATGGGACTTTGAGCAACCTGGTCTGGTGGGAGGTGTCCCTGCCCACAGCAGTGAGCTTGGAACTAGGATGATCTTTAAGATCTCTTCCAACCTAAGCCATTCTATGATTCTCTGATTCTAAATGGCTTCATTCTTCCCTCAGTGAAGCTCATATGAATCTGTTCAAGACAACAGTAGTGGAAAGATAGACTGAGAGGGTCTGGGGTGTAACTAGGTAAATCATAGATGTCTACCATAAGGGCACACCAACATACTGAACTGAAGTGTAGAAATAGCCTAAATGCTACAGAAGCATACTCAAAAGACAAAAGAAATTAATCCTCTAATCTCCTCTCCAGGCTAAAGCCCCTGGTGGTGTGTCAGGCAGGAGGGGCTCTTAAGGTCTGGTTTCCAGAGGGATTCCTGCTTCTTTGCTCACAGGTTATTACTGAGGAACTGCTCAGTATCTGAGGTGGAGCCCCCAGCAAGCACATCTGGAGGCGTGCCTGATCCCCCTGGGGTGGCAGCAGCGATGCTTGTTGGTATAGCAGCCCTGGTGGCATCAGACCTCCAGACTCGCTTGCTGGCAGGCTGACACGCCCTGCTCGCTGGGGAGAAGCTCCAAGGAAAGCTGGAGTTGAACAAGCAGCTGCAAACCAAACCCAGATCCAGTTGCGCTATTGAAATCAAATCTCCCGCAGACAATTAACAGAAGCCAGAGGAGGCCCCTGGGATTTTTGTTTTTATAGCTTGGTTTGTCTTTTCTGGAGCTGGATTCAACAGTAGTAGCTGAGGGTTAAAAAATGCTTTTAAAAAATGTCACTATAGTTAAAAAACAAAAGCAACCTACCTCTCCTAAACCTCCAACTTCAAGCCCAAAATCTGCATGTTCAGGCTGTGCTATTTCCAAGGAAGGTGATATCACAGTTAAAAAAAATGTGCAGTTCTTTGGTACTTTCCCAATACCTTGGGGGATGCTAGTTTTTTCCCCAGCAACTCAAATCTCCAGAGCTTCAGAATATGTCATTTGGTACATACACACGTAGTTCAAAACAACTTTCTGGATATTTTTTTTCCCAGGTCTATTTTTACAGACTATTAAACTCCTGGACTTTGGACTCAATTGGTACCTAAAAGCAGAATACTGTATCTCAGGAGACAAGAAACCACCTTGGTCCCTCGTGTGATTGAGATGGAACTGAACAATACAAGCCTAAACCTCCTAAGGGCATATGGCCCCACGAAAATCCAGTTTTTCTCTTAAAACAAACAACTTCAACTTACGCAACTTCTGTTTAAAATTCATCTGTTGCCACATGGTTAGCCTCAAAGTTGGTTATTTAGAGGAAAGTTGTAAATGTGATTAATTCTTGTAGAACGACCAGGAAAAGTTCACCAAGAGTCTCTATTGCAATGTTACATTTGTCTCCAGGTCAGTCAAGTTAAGTAATTTCTCAGAAGGCCGGGGTGTTTTCAAAAGTTATCCAAACAACAAGGGCAGCTTTTGAATTTACGTACTTCCATATAAAAACCCATTAACGTTTCTACTGATCAGAATATTAATTACTGCTTCATTCTGATCCCTCCGTCCCTCTTGCCACTCGCTTTTCCCACAATTCCCTTGCAGTTTGTTGTTTGGGGTTTTTTATATTCTGCTGAAGCAAGAATTTAAAAAAAAATAAATAAAAATGAGGTTATCTTTGAGACTGAATGCAAGTAATTTTAACTGAAACAATCTGCTAGAGCTCAAATTTGTGTCGCAGCCCAAACAAACCAAGTAGGGAGGCAGAGGCAACGGTGGCGACTTCTGAGCATCCAGCTGCTCTCGACAGAAGCTGCCCCATCCCCGTCTCTCATAGGGAGGATGTGGGTGCGCTCCAGATCACGACCCGCTCTCTGCCCGTGGTGGCTCTCTTGATGGAGGGGGTTGTCATGCTCCCGTCGCAGCTCCTCCAACCTCCTCCAAGAGAGGAGGTCAAACATCTGGGGGCAGTAAAATCTGGCTCAGCTTGATGGGCTCACACGAGCGCCCACTGATCTGTTTTGTTACCTTGTTCCTTGCCTTGTCGCTCCCATGGAAAGCAGATGTGGAATGTCACATAATATAGATTAAAAGTGCCACATCTGACACACGGCCATGACTAAAGATGACACGACAAACGGGAAGCAGCAAGCTCCCAAGTGTTACGATGTGCGCACGTTCCTAATTAGCACTTAACGTGTTTCCTTCATGTCGGCTCTTGTGACCGAGCTTATAAACAGCCAGGCACCTAATCTACTGATTAACAACTGCTTCACATGCGCTAATGTATAATCCCTGATGGCCCGAAGAATCAAATTAATCTCAAATATTCATTATTTAGAAGTCAGAACTCATCAGATTCCCCAGAAATCTGATGTTTTCCCAGATGCCCTTGGGCTAACAAGACACCACCGCCTTTTAGTGAATGCTAGTTCTGTTTTTAAGGAAACTGATGGTGCCTTTGAAGCTTCCATCACTAATAATTTACGGGTAGATGTGATGCTGACGGACACGGTTTAGTGGTGGTTTCGGCAGCGTTAGGTTGATGGGCTCAATGACCTTAAAGATCCCTTCCAACCGAAACAATTCCATGATTCTCTGATTAATGGGAAGGCCTCAATGTAGTCTGAGTGACACACGCTGAGGTCTCAATGGGCAGGATATTGTTGAGAAATCAGAGGACAGTGTAAAACGTCCCTTCGTGTAAGAAGCAAATGCAAAACACTTGTGCCTTCAGCATAATGGCTTTTTCTCTGGCATGACATGGAAACAGGAAAGGCAAATGATAATTGATGAAAAAACATGACAAAAAAGACACAGGTTCCGGGAATTTCGCCCTAGACAAATGTGATTCATAGAGTTTGCATCAATGCAAAGTAATCCTGGCTGTTTGGAAACCTGAGTCTCCCCTTTGATGGGCATGTTGTTTGAATTCCCAGGGACTGGTGCGCATTTCAAGCATTATTATAAATAACATCCACTCTTTGGAACCCAATAAGAGCTTTAGTTGTGTTTTTAAACACTTGTGTGTGAATGTTCTCGTTAGTCATTTTTTCCATTTCATCTCTAGGCTGCATGTGTTTTTTGCTTATGAAGCACTGTTGCCTTGTTTTGTAGCCATAAAAAACTGTTCCAAGAATACCAATTTTTTAGAAAGGTTTTCATTCCAGACTTGTTCCCCTCAGAGAATTTAAACCTCCCTCCCTCTGCTGCCTTCTGCTCCCAGTTAGAGAGCTACATAAAGTAATCCAGAAAGATGCTGGATCACAATTTCAACAACCGGCATTGTGCAAGGGGGAGGTCTTTTCTTTACCTGGGCTATAAACCTCTCAATAAAAGTTGGCTACAGCCAACTGTGAACCTATGCTAAAGAAGGAATCCTTTCCACAGGATGCATGGATCTGAATGCTTCTTGCAGTCCGACTCCTGTTACCTTGATTATACCTGTCGGAAAAGGGAAGCAGCCACCCTGATTTGACATCTTGTTATCGAGGCACATGAAATCCTTCAACTTGAGCCCTCTGCATGCTTCCAAATGAGATGCAAAGTTGCACATGTACAATGACTGCTATAAATATGAGATAAAAGCAACAAAAGATTCTTGGCTTTGCTTTTTATGTTGAAGGTTTCTAAAAACGCAGGCCGTAAAGAAAGAAAACAAATGAAAATGGTTCTGGAGGGGAAATTAGGCAGAAGCTGACTGATTTTGTAGCTGAGAAAGGCATAGGCTTTTTCTCTGACAATTTTGTGGTAAAACATTGCAGAGGCACCCATTTAGTTCTCCATATGAGTCTAAATAGAGATTTATAAAAACTACAGGAACAGATCCATGGTTTTCCAAAACATCTTCATTTCCATATGCCAGATTTAGCTAAGAAATACCTACAAGGTAGGGAGCACCTTCAGTCCTAAAACACACCCATGGCAAATCACCAAGGCTGGGAGGATGATGCTCATCCTGAAACATGCCGTCTGTCGCCGTAGGCTGTTCTGGTCTGCTCCAGTGCTGAACCGGGAGCACTGTGGCTCCTTCTGAGCTGGAGGAGTCATGAGTCAGCTGGACTCGGTGGTCCTAGGGTGCAAGATATCTTGCCTTTTGACAAATAGCATCACTCTTTGGTGATACACAGAGTATATAGGTGTTTACATTGATATGTATGTTACAAAGCCTGATAGTAGCAGGCATCACTGCCAGAGTCCATGCCCATATTCACCATTGTACCCACAGTGAAACCAAGGAGCTTTTAGAGGTGTAAATTCCCCTCCAACCACGACACGTCTCCTGCTCTCCCCCAAATATACACACATAAATTTTTGCCCCTGCTTTGCAATAGATGGTGGAAATACACTGCTTGGATTTCCCAAAGGTCAGAACCTGGGGTTCAAAACGGTGATGACAAACCTGTATCAGCTGGGCTGCGCTCTCTGGACTGCCATACCGATGGTCATGCCCATTGATGGCCAATACCCGGTCGTTCTCCTGAAGCTGTCCATCACGGGCAGCCACGCCGCCCTCCAGCAAGTTGAAAATAAATACCCCCGGTTCGTCGGCCTTGCGGACCAGCTTGATTCCCAGCTGCTCATCTGGGCTGCTTTTGTTTAGCACGACATGGAAACTGTCGTCCCTAGCGCAGTGAGCATCAAGGGAGAGTCCGCTGCTTCGGCACCGGTACCTCTGCTCCCGGAGCACTGTCAGTCGGAGCACGTGGCAGGGTTGCTTCAGGATGGACACGGCGTAGTTGTGAGGCACATTTTTTATGTCCATGCCGTTTACCTTGAAGAGAGAAGCGTAAATCAGCGGCAGAAAGACTGTCTAATCTGAATTGGCACAGGAGAGGGCAGATGTATTTACACAGATGTCTTCCTACAAAGTGACGTGTGCTATTTCTAACTGTGTCATGCAGGAGGCCAAGTTTGCGGTGCAGAACAGTCTTCCCCCCAAGGAAAGGACACGCTGTACAGACACTTTCTGCCTTCCCCCCCACACCCCTTTCTCCCTGATAGTCTCCAGACATACATATTATTTCTCAGCTTTATTATTGCTCTTTCCCAAGCTCCAATATCCTTTCACATATCTCAGTTTTATCCCACTAGCTTCTGATTTCAAGTCACCTCTCCAGCCTTTCCTGTCACTCCCACCACTTCCCTGCTGTTTCTCTTCTTCATTATCTCCCAGCTGTTCTAGGTACAGCAAAAGAAAAAAAAAATAATATATATATTCCCTACTAATGAATCTCTAATTAAAATGAAGAGCCTCAAGCAGAAGCTTAAATACCCGGGATATTTACTAGTAAATATGCTGATATACCACACTAGAGAATTGGGCTTTTTATGTGTCTTAGTGTTTTCCAGGTAAGATTTAGCTCAGCTTGTGGTTAAAACTGCATAACTGCCACTTCTGTCATGTCCACGTGTGTAAGAGTGATCAGGCACTGCACGTTATCACTGCCAAATGAAAACCAGTTGCGAGGTTGTAATTCATTGCTGGCTGGAAAACCCAGATCAGACAAATTATTTCCATGGAGCTATTTCCATTGCACGGGTTGAACCATTTCAATATTAAGAAAGGTCTCCAAACTGCAACAGAAATGTTCACCAGCACAGACAAAAATGTTTAATCAGCGTTTCTTTCTGCAGACTGCCTGTGTGGGCATGACAGGGCTGTCCCCACTGTGGGCTGACAGGGGGACCGCACCCCTAAAGACACAGCTCAACTATCTTTAAGTTGCCAGCTTGGGTACCACAAACAGCATGAGCTGCACCAGCATGGGGCTGAAATTCCTGGGAATCCTTGGTAAAACCCAGAGCAGTTAGCCATGGCCAGGGAGAGCTGGGCTGGGCCCGTCCGTGCTGCAATCACAGCTTCCCACTGCAGTTTGGATGTGTCCTGCAGGAGGACTTTTGGCTCAGTGGTGCCATTAAATCCATCAGTCTGTGCTGGCACCAGTACAAAAAGCCTTGCTGAAACAAACAACTGAGGGACACTCACCCAGCTGCCACCTACTCACTCACCCTACCAGCCAGGGGTGCCAGAGCAGGCACTAAGATGGGCACCCAGAGTCCCACCTGAAAGAAGACCCTGAGATATACATGCCAGACCTTGCAGTCCACCACATTTCCATCTCTAGCCTTATCCCAGCTAATGCCACACCAGTTAGCCTGGATACCAGCACCAGTCTATCCATGATAGCATGGCTCACAGGGAACAAAGCAGCCTGCTCACATATTTCCCATAAATTTGGAAAACCTGTGCTGGGCGCGTTGACATCTCACGTTGTCACCAATATTTGAGCCAGCTGAGGAAAGCTGCTTTGGGTACACCTGGGTAAGCTGCAGCTGGAGCTTTGGCTTGCAATGTCAATATACCTTACGTGCTCCAACTGCACACCATCAAAGCAGCAAAGCAAGGAAAGGAACGAGTATTTTCTGTCAGCATTAATATAATTTAGCACCCTTGGAGAGCCCCAAGTCACTGAGGCAGCTGAGAGTGAAGTTCCCATTCAAAAGCTATTGCTGAAGCCACTCCTCACAAGAGACATGATCTTTAACCATCTGGCCCAAGTCTCGTTCATCTGTTATACATTTCTATAGAAACAGGAGTAGAAGTAGAAGCCAACAGCTAATGCCTGAACGCTGCTTAAGTTTGTTTTTAGACGTTTCATCAGTGGCTTCTGGTGGGGCAACACTCCTAAAATAGAACAGGCAGCGTCCCTTGCTCTGAGCTGCTGAACACATAGAATCATCAAATTGTCTACACTGGAAGGGACCTTTCAGATCATCTAGTCCAACCATCAACTTAACGCTGATAAAAAAACCCTGATCACTAAACCATGTCACTGACCACTATGCCTATCTGTCTCTTAAATACCTCCAGTGGGTTCCTCACCCACTTCCCTGGGCAGCCCGTTGCAGTGCTTAATAACCTTCAGGGTAAAAATTTTTCCTGATATCCAATCTGAACCTCCCCTGGAGCAACTTGACACCATTTCCTCTTGTCCTAAAATCATCCTACAGAGGAGCTAGACCCTGAAATAACTCTGATCAGGGCCCTATCACCTATCCTGGTGTAAGTGGGATGTAAGGCAATGGAAAACCTCACTGAGATTTAAGCCCACAGTTCAGTAGAAACAAACTGGCAAGAAGCCCAGACTCTGCTTTCAGAAAAAAAGCCCTGCACTGTTGGGTCAGAAATGCCAACAGTCTATTGCATTGTGTTGCATTTTGCATCTACCATGTTTGGGTAGAAATCAGAGAGGTCTGGTAGTGAAAAGGAAAAATGAACAAATGCGTGAACCTCAAAAACTCTTGAGATGAATGAAATCAATACAGAATGCAGAGGAACTGAGCAGCTTTCTGCCCACACATGATCAGAGGACTGGAGCACCCCTCCTGTGAATACAGACTGAGAGAGCTGGGGTTGCTCAGCCTGGAGAAGAGAAGGCTCCAGGGAGACCTTATAGCAGCCTTCCAGGATCTGAAGTGAGCCTACAGGAGAACTGAGGAGGGACTTTTTTTGTCAGGAAGCGTAGCGATAGGATGAAGGGAGATTTAGAAATTCTTTACTGTGAGGGTGGTGAGACACTGGAACAAGTTGCCCAAATAAATTGTGGAAGCCCTATCCCTGGGAATGTTCAAGACCAGGCTGAATAGGGCTTTGAGAAACCTGGTCTAGTGGGAGGTGTCCCTGCCCATGGCAGAGGGGTTGGCACTTAGAAACGCAAGGTTGGAAAGGATCTACAAGATCATCTAGTCCAACCATCCTCCTGTCACCAATACTACCCATTAAGCTACTAAATCACATCTCATAGCACCTCCCTGGGCAGCCATTCCAGCACCTGAACACTCTTGGGGAGAAAAAGTTTTTCCTGACATCTAATCTAAATCTCCTCTGGCACAACTTGTGGCATTCTGTTGAGTCCTATCATGAGTTGTCTGGAAGAAGAGGCCGACCCCTCCTCTTCACAGCCTCCCTTCAGGAAGTTGTAGAGTGAGATGAGGTCTCCCCTGAGCCTCCTCTTCTCCAGACTAAACAATCCCAGCTCCCTCAGCCATTCCTCACAAGACTTGTGCTCCAGACCCCTCACCAGTTTTGTTGCCCTTCTCTGGACACATTCCAGGGGCTCGATGTCTTCCTTGTAGTGAGGGGCCCAAAACTGAACACTGTACTTTAAGATCTTTAAAGTCCTTTCCAACTCTAACCATTCTATGATTCTAAACAATGTTGCAAATCTCATCTCATGATCGATTTATACCATCTTATTCTCTGTTAGGATACTTTTATTTTGTACCTCCACGGTACTGTACCTTTAGGATCATGTCTCCAGGCAGCAATCTTCCATCTCTGGCGATTACCCCATCTCGATAAATATGCTGTATGATGATGTGAACCAGAGGAGTCTCACTGCCTCCCACGATCCGGATGGCCAGGTTTTCGTGGGGATCTGTACGGCTGATCTTAATGCAGGTAATTTCCCCATCTGGAATCATGTGATATAACCTGGGACAACCTGGAAATGCACATCACAAGGGATTTATCCGACACCACGGCTTTGCTTTGTTAAAGCATGCACTGCACAGCTTCAAGTACCCGCCAGTTATCCAAACTAGGCTTTAAGCACGGGTGTGATTTATACTAAGTGGGGAAGAAAGGAAATGCATGCTCGCTGAGTGGAATCGAAGGGATTCTTTTTCTTCAATTACTACATCCAACTTATTTTTTTGTTCCCCCAGGAACACAGCCCTAAACCTTTGATGTAATCCACACAGATGAAATCTACTTAAAAACAGATATACGTGGGGAAGGGAACAAATTATATTCCTAAATCACTGGAGGCTCTTCTGAACCAGGCCACGGTTCCTTGGTGGCCCTAGAGTAGATGGGCACGGACACCTCAACGAACATCCATCCCTGCTGTAGTGGGCTGCACACCCTGTCTCATTGGTAGCATCCCAGGCTTCTCTGTTTTCCTCCATTTTTAGTGCCATAGCTGATTGGCTTGTGACACTGAAGGAAGGTTTTTGTTTTCCTTCAGCTAACAGAAAAGCAAGATTTCTTGGGCAACTCAAGGCACAGAGCAGTTTCCCTACCAGACTCACCTGCTTTCATCCCTGCTTGTACTCTAGGAAGCAGGAATGACTGGCTCTTACTGCAACGTGTCTGTATTAAATCCAGAGTACACCCAAAGTGCCTGGAGGGAAAAATTTCTGCTGGCCCTGGCAATCGGTGTGTCGGGAAAAGGGACCTGGTGGACAGGGGTCCAAACCTTACTTTTCAGCTGGCATTTTTGCTTTCACAGCATGTCACTAATATTTTCTTTCCTTCTAGGTCAATTCAAAATTTTAATCTGCATCCAACAGTGAGCAAAGCTGAAGTAAAAGGGCCAGTGAGTTTTCTAGCACAAGTGCATCAGCCTTCAATTTTTTTGAATCCGCCGTAGGTGAGAAAAAGCTTTTACATTTTTTGTGAGTGGGTCCAACCCAGCACTCATATGAAAACCCTGTTAAGTCAAACAATTAAGTGCTAATATTTTTTCAAGAAACAATTTTAGAAATGAAAGTACAGTGACTGTTACTGAGTAGCAGTGAAATGTTAAATGAAAATTAACAGAGCAGTATCTGAGATAAAATAAATGCTTTCTACTACAGAATAATTAGCAGACAACAAACCAGCAAGGCACCAAAACCTTTTGGGAGAGAGAGAGGGGAAAGAAAGAACAGGAAAAAAAAATATTAAGAAACACCACGTTGCATCCCTTACCACTTCTTTGATCATTTGCTCTTCGAGGCGGGAAGCTGTCTTCTTCCACAGCTGTAAAAAGCACCTACCGGCAGCACAGACTTCGACTTTGTGGTTTTATACAGAGTTGACAGGCAATAAAAGTCTATCTAGATAACTATTCAGCCTTCACCAATATAAAATCCAAGTATTCATTTAGTTTATACTTTCTTAGTAACACATTCTGCACGAATATGGGTTTACTTCAGTTTACCGACACAACTTTAACATCTCAAGAATGGAAGGTGCTACATTTTCTCCATACTTCTTTATCTTATAACATTATTTGCCCAGACTGTAACTTGTTCATGTCTCTCTTGCCTGAAGGGTGCATTCACTCCATCTAAATCCAGGCCTCTATGCAAAATAGACAATTTGGTGGCCTGCTTGCTCTGGCTTCCTCTGCAGTGCATGGGCACCCAAAGGGAACGATACCCACTTCACTTCCCAGTCACCCCTGGAGGTGTGAAGCTCTCCACTGCTGCCTGAGAGGAAAGAGGCAGCGGAGTACTTCAAGTCAGGCAATACAAGTAACTCCTCAAAAATCACCACGGGCCTGATCGCTGCATCAGAATAAGTGTACACATTTTACACCCATGGATATAAGGGTATTTATAAATAAAAATGCAAATGATAGTCTGGACACCCAGCTCTTCTCTGCAGGAAAATAACATAAATATCCTTGTATATTTTGCAGACTACCAGAGCAGTCCTGTAGCACAACCATCTCCATTTCCCATTGCACGATGATTCACCCCATGACCTAAGAAACTGTGGGTTTTGACTCCAACACTCGTTCTCCCACATCTCATCCCAAAAACTTTTCTAAAGGAATTACACAGCTACATTACTTGACCATGGAGAACTGTGGACTGAATGAGCCATTGACACTTTTATGTTATTTCAGTTTCTAATTATCCCAGAGGAAAATCAGAACAATGTGACAGTCAACAAGTCTCTTCACTTAGATGACTTACATATATCTTTAAGCTATAAACTCATGTAAGTTTCTTTGCATCTTGACCAGTACCTTAACTGGTTTATTAAGTCTTGCAGTGGCACTTAGCTGACTCTCAACATGACTTTATGCAGATTCTTTTAGAAGCATTTTTAATGCCTAATTTCCTTCAGAAGCGTGCAGTCCTACAACAAAACAAATCTTCCCAAGGTATTTTTCTTGCCAGTCCACAGGTGGCTAAGGTTTCTCTTTTCATAGTTAGTAGGATGTACTGCCACACCTCCTGTCTTCATTTGATTTCTGTTCTTTATGGAATATAATTAAGAAATTGCACCATCTTCTCCTCAGATGGGCCAAGTAACCAAAATAACTCCATGATCCCTTAATTTCTGCTGTCTTCATTGAAGACTTGCCTCTTGTTTTCATTCCACACGTATACATGGACATTTCTATCACCAACAACCTAGGCTGTCATAAGTGACAGGCCAGTGCCTATTTTGATAAACTAAAAGTCTGAAAAACTAAATGTATAAACCACAGAAATACATAATATCTTTTTTTTTTTTGAATGAGAAAACTCATGCTCGCTTTTTCACCAAAGAGTCTGCATACACTGTGTGCAGTTTGGTCAAAACCTGCCATGCCTATCTCAAGATGATGCCGTGTCTGGAAAGCAATGTCTTCAACTTGAATGTTTCTCAGGTAATTACCACTCCCAGAAGAGGTGGGACCTGCTCTAGCACGTGGTTGCATACAGCAAATGGGGCTCCATCGGCTCCATTTCAGGGACTCCAACTGGGTTGAGGGTTTGTACCATTCACGTATACACTGCCTGCTGTGAAGCTGGAGCACCACTTTGCACAGATCCCATTTTCCAGCCTTTACACTCTTAATTACAATTCTCCATTCTCTTTGACCAGGTTTTCCAGAGCAGGAAAACCCAGGAGTATTGCATACCTTTCTTTACCATTTTATATTTCCAGTCCTTAAATATCGAAGAGTTGCTGAGTCTAGAAAGAAGCAAACTTTCTGTCTTGTTTTTGGTGATTCTTGCAGGTTTTCCCGCAGAGTGTTGTGTTTTTGTCACCGGGGGTTGTATGGAGCATTCTGAATCTGTCAATATAATAAAACGTCATCTGCATTCAGAAAGATCGCGTGTGCTTTTTCCTCAAGCAACATTTTCCTTATGTTAGTGTGCCATTTTATTGATATTTTCACACATCCCATTACAGCAACAAAAAACTAAGGAGAGACCAGCTTTACACAGTAAATTCCGCTTGTCAGGTAGGACACCGGGCAGTTGTTAGTATAGTGGCCATGAGAATGTAATATAAAGTACTAAATACGTTCAATATTTCATTCCCACAGTTTATAATATTTAATGTTAGTCTTCCTCCGGTGCTCGGGTTTGTGTGTGCACCATGCTCCTTCTGACAGTGTCATCGTCAGGATAACTCCTGCCTTCCATCCCAGCATCCAGGGTGACAAAGCACCGTGCAATGTTTGCTGTGACTCTTGAGTCCAGATTAATCAAAGGTCACTACAAACAAGACTTGTGCCTCAGGTTGCAAGTCCTGATTCAGATCAGAAGGTCTGGCTGACTATCTGCAGGGGCACACACTCACGCTTCCCAGCACCTGGTCACTGGAATTTAAAGGAAGCTTGTGTTACTTATTCTTGGAAAATTCTTGTGTCTGTAAGTGTCACATGCACTTGTGCTGCTACAGGGCTTTGTTCTGCAACTCCTCCTTCCCAACTGATTTTCATTTAGTGTTTCATTCTCCCAGTGGCTTGTCATCCTTGTGATTTAGTGCCTTCCATTAATCTTGCAGGGATGCTGGTCTAATGCAGGGGACAGGTAAAAGGCAATGCCAGCTCTAATGTCTCCTCTTGCTTCTAGACATTCCTTTCACCAAAGGAATCCCAAAAGAACTAAAATGAAACTCTTGCAGGGTTGAATGTGTCTCCCAAGAGTTGTGGCTATCTCATCTACAGCAGGCAAAGTTTATCGGTCTGCAATGGAGGAAATGCTACAGAGACAGTCTCGTTCTTCTGGTAATTGCCTGGCTCATGGTCCTAAAGCAGGATGCTTTGAACCAGTGCTGTAAGATGTCCAGCAGCTGTTTTGGCAAATCAGAACTGCAACTGAATCAAATCTGGGGGAAACAGAAACAGTGTGGGATTCCTGGTGGGTGCAGCCTTCCTGAGACAGAAGGTAGGCTCCGCTGTCTTGTCCTGGGGCTGGGTCAGCCACTTTCTTTTCTGCACACAGAGAGCCATGAAATGGTTGATACCTGAAGCCATCTGTGGTTCACTTACCTTCTTTTTCTTCACATTCATTTTCCAAACACTGAAGTATTTCTAATATCTATCTATCTTTATATATATTAAATATATTATTTCATATATATATGTATATTAAAAAACACAACAGGGCTCAGAGTGAGATACACCCATACATCAGGAGAGTCTGTTCTGTGGACCTGCCGGTGCCTGCCAGGGCTGCCTTGGTCTTGACTGCTGCAAAGCACTAACAGATGGTAGAATTGCACCCACCACGAGACTAAGAAGAATGAGTTTGACTTTGAATAACATTTGATATCCTCAAGCAATCATAAATTCAATTTGTTTTACAATGGCATGACTGCAAAATGGAACTGATGAACGTTTTTGAAAACCAGCAGCAGGGCTCCCTTTTAGTGCAATGAAACCATGCAGAGGTTTTTGCAATTGCATTCCCAAATTCTTTCCTCCTAAAGTGTTAGCTGGTTTAGGACTTGTATTTGTAGATCAGTTTGAGTAAAAAGTATATATGTTGTGTACATATATATACACACACACACACACACACACAGCCTTTCTTGAAAGTGAATTGATTGAGAGAGATGCCAAACTAAGAGCACAGTGATACAAATAAACATGGCAAAGCTGGAACAGTCTTTGCTCAGAGATATTTTAACATTTAAGTAGATTGTCAAGGTCATTTACACTAGTAGATCCAGTCAGAAGATATTACATCTTAAATGCATCGGTGCCCGAAGGATGTTCCTGTCACCTTCTCACACATCTCAGAATGAAACCATCGCTTTTAAACTTTCCTTACTTCTACTTCAGACCTGGAGAGCTATTTGTAGCTGTAAATGCTAGTAATGAGATTCTTTTCAGGCAGATATCACAAGCTTGGGTGCTGCACTACAGACAAATAGATTTTCGCATGCCTTATTTACAAATGACCAAATTATTTAAAAAGCAGATAATCTTAAAGCCTCCTTCCCCCAAACATTTTCTCATCAACGTTTGCACTTTCCATTCACTTCTAATGGTTTCTTTGGTTTAGACAATAAACAGTTCTCTGCTGTAAAGGCCAGCAAAATGTTTAAACAGAGGAACGAAAAAGCCCAAACCATTTAAATCCAAAATGGGTGCATATTACATTGTTTAAAATTAATCAACCCGCAGGCTGCAAATGGAAATCATGAAGTGATCTTCGCAGCAGAGGACTGATACAAGGTCCAGGTATTAGACCGTACCTATTTCTCTGCGGTAATTATAACAGAAATACATTTGCCATTATATATGCTATTTTTCAGTGTCTGTGGCTGGCAAAGGAGTTTTCCACAACCAGTACTGCATTCAGCCTCAAGTTAAGCAGATCATAGTTACTCCAATATTTTTTTTCTCCCACGTCAGGAATGATTATTTTCTCTTGCACCCTGACAGTCATATTTGCAACTGAGCATCGGCCCCACAGATACATCAGCTTCAGACTGAAGGAACCTACACACTTTGCCGTGGGAAGATGGTTAATTTGACAGCAGCACTGCTGATGCTGAGGGCCAATACTTAGGTATGCACTGTGGTTTCCATTCTCTGAGCCCCTTTGGTCAAACTAGAGGCAAAACAAAGATGAAGCAGAGGCATCTATGCTAAGAATTCTGAAAACTGGTGACAGATGGACTATAATACTTTAAACTTCACCAGGTGATCTGACAGCTCCTTTATCAACACAAGGTTATCAGCAAGAAGGGGTTATTTTGCTTTGTACCTACTGTGAGATGGGCAGAGTCTCAGCTTTAGGCACTGACTAAGCCTGGTGAGGAAAGGAGCTAGCAGAGAGGTGGTGAGGTGCCATCTGGTCTCCTGGAGCAATGAGACATGGTTGAGGTGTGCTCTCAGGTGGTCCCAGACATGAACCTGTGAAACTTGGGGAAGGTGGCAGCAGCAGCTTTCACACCAGGTGTGGGGATCTCCAAGGTCAGGAACCACCACCCACAGGAGCGCTTCCACTCCCAGGAGAGCAGAGCAGCAATGGGGATAGAGACACGTGGGGCTGCCTTTTTTTCCAGTGGGTTTCGGCTGTATCTTCAGTGAGAACAAGATAGAGCACATTACAGCTATCCCTCATGACTGACCAGCAACTCTAACCAGGAGTCCATCTGCAGACTGCTCAGAGCAGCTGAGGATTTAAAAAAATAAATGAAAGAAGAAAAGCTGGAGAAGAAAACAAGACTCCAGCTGGCAGGATGATGATAACTGCTAGAGAAAGAAGTGTATTCATTTCCTCCTCCAAGAAGAAGAAACAGAGAGAGCCTTTTAGATGCAATTACACAAAGCACCTGTTGCAAAGGACTGAGTAGAGATCTCTGTTAAAGTTGTCTTCCTATTGATGCAAGTTACTTGCCTGCATTTTTTTTTTTTAAGACCAAATTCCAGGACCGTGGAATCAAAATACATTCTTTGCATACACAATTAATATAGTAATTTATGTACCCAGCTCCTGTGATCTCATACATAAGAGCAACTGCTCATTAGGTAATTACATGCCTACCTGGTTTTTCCGGTGCAGTGGAATATATTTGGAAGTTTACAGACAAGCTTGATGCAGAGGAATGAAACTACAAGCAGAGTAAAGGAAAGGATGACAATCTTGACACTGCCAATGGAGCCCTGGAGTGATTGCCACTTCAGGGACCCATCATATGTCCCTTAAAAAGGGGACAACAGTGCTTTTCATTCAGTTGGAAATGTAAAGGCCTGTGTCATCTTCACCCCTCCTTCTGTTAATGTCTGGACTGCACTGGGTTTACCAGGTAGGTACTGTTGGCATCCAGATCATCCACACATTCCGGACATGAAACCAAGCTCTCAGTGGTACAATTGCTAATATCAACTATAAGCCCCAGCAGAAAGCAGTCACAAAAGGGTCTATGCCCCATCCTAACAAGGTGTCTTTTGAAAAGTAGGAACTTGACACATGTCAGAATTTTACTCCAGCTGAAAGAAGAGCAAGCTTTTGCTTACAATGAATATGAGAAACCTATCTGCCTACTTAAAGAGAGCCATAGGTCACTTATTTGCAAATATTTACTATGGGAAAGATAATATTTAGGACAGTAAAGTTATTAATGATATTTTCAGTCCAAGGAGCAGATTCACATTATTTTTCTGGAAAAGGTTCACAATTTAGAATTACCAGGTTTTATTTTGGCTACAGCAGCAAGTATGTGGACTAGAAGAGTAAGTACCAAGAACACAGTAACATAGTGACATTCTCAAGAAGGAATAAGCAAATAAAGCAGAGGAAATATTGAACACTGTTCTCTGATTCAGCACATCAAGAATAAATGATGCCTAAACACAGCATTTGGCAGCCTTTTGTCCTTGTTTTATGTGAGTTTCAATGACAACTTGAAACTCGGAGCAAAGGGAAGCTGCATATTTTGTCTTTTTAAAGCCCTTACCCTGGGCATTTGATCTGGGCAGAGACGTGAGGCACTGAGGCATCAAGCAAAGGAATAATAAGCTCAGAGAAGACCTTGATTAGGGCAATGATTCCCACTCTATCGTCATTTCCGTTTGATGCACGAATGCTAATACTGGCTTCCTAATTATGGTCCAAAGCAATTAGCAACATTTGCTTATTGCTTTGAGAATGCCAAATGTTAAATGTTCCTCCCTGCCAGACCCCTCACCCTTGTCATACGTCAGACAAACTTGCCTCTCCCCCCTGTTTAAGAGCAGAGCATTCTTACCTCACCTCCTGCCTGGCTGAGGTAATAATACAAGGCTGTCAGCAAGGATCCCACAGAAGTGCTGGAATAATTACAGTACTTTGGCACTTCCATACCACCCTCCCACTGGGAATTTCCAGTGCTTCATAAACATTAGCCAACGTATGATCCCTGTGATCCGTTTGCTCTAGGGGGACAGACACAAGCTGATGAAGCCTCTTTAGAAGTGAGAGAGCAAACCAGTGACACCTCCAATAGTAGATTCCACATGCCCAGATCCCGCATCCCGTGTGCTGGATACTGGGCTGGCTGTAGCATGCAGGCTGTTAACCAGAACAGCCCTACGTGAGGACCCACCCACCCCAGCAATATTCTTGCCTGCCAGTCACTAACAACTTCTTAAAAAAAGAAAAGAAGGAAAGATTTAGTTTTCAGAGTTTTGGGTTATTTTTTTTTTCTAATCATGCACAGCCCACCACATGAAAGGCATGTCAGTCATGGACATCCAGTTCCCACATGGGTAGGGTCCCCTACCCCAATTTAAGTGATAACACAAGGGGAACAAAGCATTACCTTCCTCTCCAGCAGCAGAGTTTCCAACGGTCTCCCTTTCCCGGTCAGTCTGGTTGGAAACGGCGCTTCCACTTTTTGTCCTTCGAAGAACACTGAATGCCTTGTTTATTTTTTTAAAAGATCTGCTTCTTATAGTGGAGCGTTCAAAGTGTCGAGCTGCAACAGCGGGAAAACCCCAATCAACACAGTTCAGCGTTTCTGGGCTAAAACCGCATCATTTCTGCAGCCGTCAGCGTACAACAGGGCGTAACATCAACAGCAAGGCTGCCTGCACTTTACCTTTGCCCCTGACTCCAGATGATACTCCAAGGTGGCACCCACCTCAACCTGGATGGAATTATCCTACCTCCATCCCACACCCTGGAATTGCCACCTTCCCTGTCTGTTTTGCCAGCCCCACAGAGAAATCTGTGAGTGTGGTAGCCTGGGAAAGAATAATCCTCAGCCAAGGCAGAACCAGCAGCAACCCTGTGAAAAATGGATATAAAAAGGAGCAGCACTGCCTTTCCCAAGGTATAGAGGTTTGACCAAAAAAAAAGCAAAAAGCTGGAACTTGTTAAAAACTCTTCTTGAAAAAAAATAAACAACCAACCCACCTCACACTACTGCCTCAAAACCCTGCAATGCTTCCAAAGCCACCAAGGACAGTCGAAAATTTCGTGTCAAAAATTGAAAAATTATCAGGTGGGAGGGTCCAACTAAGTCACATCTTCTAACCTCGGTAAGGCAATACCAAAAAAGAAAGTCATAATGCTTTCAAAACATGTCAATCTCCATCTTTGTGGCTCCCGCTGTTCTGCCTCTTCAAGCTCTGTATGCTAGCCAAACATTGTAATCTGATAATAGAACATTCCCTCAAACCAGACTGTGGCCTCTAAATGCAATAAAACTGCTGGGATTTAATTCCATTCTGGTGTTCTCTTTTTGTCTCCTCCTCTTCCTCGCCTCTGTAGCCCCATGCACACAAGAGGAAAGCATTGCTCTTTTTCTAGTCTTTCTTCAGCCATTCATCCAACCACGCACCTGGTGCAACACAAGGTGGGTTATTCATTTTGGCTTCAGAGTCCTCAAATACCAGCTTTAAACTCCCCATTAACGCTTCTGAGACTGCCTTTGACCAGGCCAGGTTTTATAAATATGGCACTCATCAGAGCTGGGTGCAGTGTCACAGGGTAAAGGATCAAGGCAAGGTTTCCTGGTGTAATTTGTGCTTGACCGTGGTTAGTTCAGCAGGACCAGCTCCTCCAAGCTGCACTTCCCTGGGAAGCTGGCAAACATTCCCCAAGCTCCCAAGGCACTTTATGTGCTTTTTTTTTCCCTAAAAATACTTGGCAGCTGCCAAACACAGTTCCCAACAGGCCTTTGATTAGGTGGTCTTCGCATGGTCTGCTGAAGTTACTTGGGCCACCATGTTTCGGTGAAGCCATTACATGACTCCACCATCCACGTCACAAATGCCATTTACTCTTCCAGCTGAGCTGACTTGCATAATTAGCCTTAAGACCTGTGGTTTATGTGTGTGTAACTAGTCTGTCTTCAGCTTGATGCTGCCCCCAGCCAAACCAATTTGTTTTTCACCTCAAAAACACTGGGTCACTGAGTGTGCAATTTGATAAGACATGTAAAATCAAAGCTTTCACTCTTTTTTTTTTTTTTTGAAGCCCCCAACTACAAATGTTTCACACAAACCAAATGCTTAAAGAGGCCTGAAACTGTCCCTTTTAGTTCTTACTTCTGTTTCGGTTGCTGCGATGCAGGTCTCCGGGGCTGCTGCCTGACTGGCTCTCCTCCGAGGTGGGGCTGAAGGCTGGGTTCACCAGCCCTGGCTCATCTGTCATTAAGGCGATGGCTGCAGCAGCCGAGAGCTCAGAGCCCAGGGCAGCTACTGCTAAGCTGGAGCCATGGTCTGGAGAGCAGTCTTGGGAACGCCTCTTCCGTTCCTTGGTAAGGCCATAGTGGGATGCTCCTTTACATCTAAGGAGAAGGGAGAGAAAGGCAGACATGATAAGTTGTATTTAAATGTTGGGTACTTATGGAAATTATCTGGTGCTGAGGAATCACTTGGAGTACAAATTGTGATGAACACGATAGCCAAATGTAATAAGGAAGCCTAAGAAGAGGGGAACATGACAGTCCATCATGTGATGTAGAATCAAAAAAACCTGAAAACTCTCCATCAAAGTAGCTGAGTTACCAACTTACATGAAAAGACTGCTGCTGGTCAAGAAAAAATAGAGAGCCACAGCTCTGTGTGTAGTCTCATGTATGTAAATAGTTACTGTGGATGCAAGAGGACAGAAATAGGAGGTGGTTAATTAAGCCAGAGGCTACAGTCTGTAATTTCCTCCTTGCCTCTAGTCAATGAAAGAGATCAGAGTGAGGCCAGGCAGCTTCTCCAGGTCTGCTGGTGAAATAAAAGGCACCTTGTCCAGCCCTATGCCCTGAAAAACCTTCCTGGTCACCAAGCCAGTCACACCAGGAGCACAACACTGCGGAGGCAGGGTCTGCCCTTCAGGTAGAGGCCAATGCAACCAATGAAGGGAGGGCTTCAGGAGGGAGTTGAATGCCTGTGGTCAAGGCCCCATGTGGTGCCCATACAGATAATTCATTGCTTGAACTGCACCTAATGGATTGTTTTCAAATACAGTCATGAAGATAATAGAATCATAAAATGGTTTGCTTTGGAGGGCACCTTAAAGACAGTCTAGTTCCAAATCCTCTGCCATGAGCAGGGACACGTTCTCAAAGTCCCATCCAACCTGGCCTTGAATACCTTCAAGGATGGGTTATCCATAATTCTCTGGGCAACCTGCTCAGTGTCTCACTACCCTCACAGTAAAAAATTTCTTCTTAATATCTAATCTAAATCTTCCCTCTTCCAGTTTAAAACTGATACCCCTCATCCTATGGCTACACTCCCTGATAAAGAGTTCCTCCTCACCTTTTCTGTAGCCCCCTTTAGGTACTGGAAAAGGTTCTAAGATCTCTTCTCCAAGTTGAACAACCCCCCACTTGCTCACCCTGTTCTCACAGCAGAGATATTTTCAGCACTGCTATTTCAGCTCAGTTGAGACACTAAAATTGAGGAGTCATTGCCTTGATTGAAGAAGAGGTGTGAGGGGGTCCCACCAACCCTGCAGCCCCACCAGAGTCTAGAAGGGAGTGCAGGGCTCCCACCGAGTGACTGAGTGCAGGACCTCAGACCTTGATGAAGGTTCTTGGACCAGCTTGGGGCTTCACCAGTTTGGGGAGTTCAAAGCTGATTCTGAAAAAAAAAACTGGAGAAAAATCCAAATCCTAAATCCTGACTTGACCTCCGCAGTGACAAAATCCTCCACTTGTGATGGAGACATGCACGTTCCCAGAAGAGCTGAAGACACAGCTTTGTAAGAGCCAAATTACAAGCCTGCTTTGAAATAACTTTCTTGTGGTCCCAACTATCTGCTCTGGATTCATCCTAGACAGCAAAGGCAGGACCACACGTGGCATTTCTTTCTTAGGGCTTGTTAAAGAAAATCACTTGCATAAAAATAGAGGTCACTATGCTCTTCATAACTCACTAATTAATTAAAGCTATAAAATAGCTGGAGAGACAGAGTGGCCCAAGGACGCAGCATCTGTGCTTTTTCTCCAGCAGTCCTTCTGCCCAATGCCCACGCACTAGAACCTTATTCACTGCATTAAAAACATATCTGTCTTTTAATCATCATCTAATGAGCTTGGCCTACTTTCAGTTACTACTATCTCTTTCTTCATAGCAAAGGCTAACTGATGACTTTCATAAAAGTGCCCTGTAGGATGAACTCGCAGAAATAGCTGCAGAAACCCTTAGGGATAGAAAGCTCTTGGTAATATATGGCATGCACAAAAGGCAATGCATAATACTGGGTACACAACGCTAGTGGGTTAAGTGTCAGGAAAAGAAGTAGTACTCTGAACTTGGAAGCCTTGGAGAGAAGGCTTTATGGATGCAGTTCCTGGAACAGAAAGATGAGTTACTTGGGGCACCTACTCCAAGAAAAGACTGCAACAATAATCATGTAAAACAGAAATGAAGAGTGCTCCTGCCTCCCCTGCAGCAGGCATTATTCTTTCCCCCAAAAGTGGGACTTCCTCACCAGCACCCCTGGTTCCCACACCATGTCAGGATGCTGTTCTATATATTTCCTAAGGAGCAGAACCACAAAGGCTTCCCTTCTTGCAGCCTGCCTAACCTTCTCCAACACAGCATTTTGGGAACCTGTGCTTGATTTCTCCCACTTGCAGTAAGGTTACATTTACTAATCCAGCCTACTACTAATCCAGTTCATCAAAATAGTTAAAAAAATGGTCTAAAAAGCCAACACAAGGAAACGAACACAAAGAAATGACTTTGTGGTAAATTATTTGCTGTTCTCAAAAGACAGTCTCTGCTTTACAGAGATCCTGAAAAGATTCAGAATATGGTAAGATATTTCTACTCCATGTTTTATTCTACTTGCTTCTGTTTTCACAGTAAAGTTTCAGCAGCTGATAACAGAGCACCAGCCTTGTGAATGGCTTCTCAAACTTAGGTCTTTTTATATTTTTGGTGGGTTGCATGATCAACGTGAAGATCAGAAGTGGGCCCTGCCCAAAGACTCCCAGCTACATGGATTCAGCCGCTGCCTGGTGTCCATCTGCACTTCACCACCAAAACCTTCACTTTCTGTGGAAATCCTCGCTCACTGCTGCTGCTGGCTGTGCTGCAGACACCCAGTTAACAGCATCAGTCATGAACAGAAGACAGTTACTTTGAATGCAGAGAGGGCTGACATGGTTTAAGATGTGGCTTATTGGAGAAGACAAGTTGTCATGATACAAAGCACAAGGCATATCTTTCTAAAGCTGCCAGAAATAGTTAAAAGAGAAACAAAGCTCTTCAAGTATGAGCACTGAAGCTATTTCTTAAATAATTGTGGCAGGCATAAATGAACACAAATCAAGACCTCATTCTTCAGATTAACACAGCGTCCTTGAAGAAGAAAAGAAAAAAAAGATCCAGGCCCTCAAACTTGTAATAAAATCTGCAACAGCATCTCTTCACTTTCATTGTTTTCCTTCTGCTGACACTGCTGTGATAACAGAAAACAGAAGAGATGAATGTCTAAGTGGAATCATATTTATAGTGTCTCAACTACATTTTTCCATATGGTTGGATTTGGCTTCCAGAAAAGAGAGATCCATAAAACAGCTACATGCTAGTACTAATTATCGCTCTCACTGCGATTATTAATCAGCTGCCTGATTTACAGCTGGAAGAGCAAGATACCTGATTAACGTAGGCCAGTTGGAGAGCGAACCCAACACTGTCCGGTGGCCACGGTGAACTACAGATTTATGTTGCTTCTGAGTCCCACTGGACAGCGAGAACATCTGTCCAGCCATACGATACCGAAACAATTTGAAGGCCAGAACGGAGAGAGATAAACAGACATGAATAATGTGTGTTGGACGGTTCATGCCATTAAAGAAGTGTCACTAGGTGCATACAGGAAATTCAGAAAATAGTTTCTTATGTTTGCATGGCCCCTTTTATGAAGCAGAAATGTGCTGTCCTAAATCCTGGCAGTATGAGCTAACCACCCGGCAGTGAGAGGGCAGTGGTGGCTACTGGCACTTCACCCAGGGCTGCAGTTCTGGCTGGCATCAACACTGGTGGCCACAGGGCAAGCTTTGCCCGTGCCCTTCTCCTCACGTGAGGGAGGCTTTACATTCCTGGCTTCAGGAGCAACACAACCCAGGTGCTGGAGGCAGGAGATCCAAAACCCCATGGCTGCCTTAACTTGGTCCTAACATTTGTAGGACAAGCTTCAGTCAAACTCAAAGCCAACAGAAACATTTCTACATTGTTTGCAAATTCAAATGAAAACAGCAATTTGAAAACAGGGCTGGGTTTTCCTTGCAGCACCCCTGACTCGCAGAGCAAAGGTGGGCCTGAAATAGAGGTTTGACCTCAAGGATCTCCATTACCCAGGCTGACACAGGGGCAAAACATAAACAAGGACAACTGCATAGATTTTTTTCACTTCACTTCTAGTGATCTAAATGAAAAAATATCACAGGCAAAAAAAAAATTATGTATACATTTAGCATGCATTCGCTCTTTTGAAAACACCCTGCAGTGTCATCTGCGTCACTTCACAGGTTATCTCTCATTCTCTCTGTCTCATGTCTGCCTGCCTGGGCAGGAGATGGGAAAAAAGTGAATGTAGAAAGTGACAGTCCTTGTGAGGCAGGTCTGGCACAAATAAACAGAGCAGAAGCTCTCCCTTCCCAGTTCCAGCAGCACTCTCCCAACCTCACTTCCAGTGCACTCACATTTTGGTGCTGTTTTGCAATGGGCAGTTTGTCTGAGTGCCATTAAGAATAATGTATACAAAGCACTCGGGACTGCCCAGCAGAAGAAAATACTGCCCAATGGGCTGTCATTGCTGATTCAAAGCTAAACCCTGCTCCCAGTAGACAAGTATATTTCAGCTGTGTCCTCACTGCAAGCAGTCTCACCCCTGTGTAATTTGGGTTTGACACAAGACAGGATCACAGAATCACAGAATATCAGGGATTGGAAGGGACCCTGAAAGATCATCTTGTCCAATCCCCCTGCCAGAGCAGGAACACCCAGATCAGGTCACTCAGGAACGCGTCCAGCCGAGTTTTGAATGTCTCCAGAGAAGGAGACTCCACAACCTCCCTGGGCAGCCCCTTCCAGTGTTCAGTCACCCTCACTGTGAAGAAATTTTTCCTCATATTTAACTGGAATCTCCTATATTCCAGCTTGCATCCATTGCCCCTTGTCCTATCATTTAATGCCACTGAGAAGAGCCTGGTTCCATCCTCCTGACACTCACCCTTTACATATTTATAAACATGAATAATATCACCCCTCAGTCTCCTCTTCTCCAAGCTAAAGAGTCCCAGCTCCCTCAGTCTTTCCTCATATGGGAGATGCTCCACTCCCTTAATCATCTTGGTAGCCCTGCCCTGGACTCTCTCAAGCAGTTCCCTGTCCATCAGAAGTACCAAGACTTTGTATCACACCCCGATACACAACAAACTCTCCCAACTGCTCTTGGTACTCCTGAACGGATCTGGTGCAAAGGTTGATGGAGAAACTGAAGGTGACCAATAAGGAGCATCCTGGATAAACTGGTGCTGATGACCTCACCTGTGAGACCCTGGTGAGAGGCGACATATGGGAAGGAAGAAGAAGGGTATGAATTGGAGAGGTTGACTCACAAGAAGGTGTTGGCAATTCCTGCCCCACAGGAACCATTCATACAGTGTGTGCATCAGCAGTGACTGTAGCCCAAACATAAACCAGACACCAACCATATGGATTTCAGGCCAAACACCTAAACTCTAAAGTTTTCTGAAACCTCGTCATAAGAGAATGAACTGACACTATCAATTCTCATGCAGAGAGGACACTAAATCTTCTGATCTTACTTTTACCACCAGGAACTGGAGCCAAAAATGAAAACAGAGTGAGGGACCTAAACTCCAACCAAATCCCAAGTTACAGATCTAAACTAAACCACAGCAAATGCACACCTTCCCTTCCAGACCAACCATGCTGGTGCTTACGAGGTCAGAGACATCAACATCTTCAACAGCGAAGGTGACCAATACCCTGCTGCTCTGTACACCCAATGTTGTCGTATCATCGTTGCTCAGAAATCTGCCTTCTGTCAATCGTGGTCCTACATGAAAATTCCTCTTTTTTTTGCCATGTATGAAAAACAATCCCGGAACTGAGCACTTAACAGTGCTTTCTCTTTGGTGATTCTGAGTTCTTGCAAGGATTAATCACTGCATAAATGCTGCATATGAACAAATCTTCACAAATACATATCTGATTGATATTTTTTTAAAAGGCATTTGCCTTTTCTGCTTTTCATAAAAGACTGTGTCATGTCAAGAGCATTTATCAAGCTACCATGATCACTAGCTATGGTGAGAAAGGTCTTGCCTACATTAAACCTTCCTCAGTATTCATAAAGACGTGGATGACCTGCCTAAAAAACAAAGCTTCAACTCGTGGATTACAGTTTGCAACCAACATTTGCTGAAAGTCAGGCTGCAAACTCCTTGCAACTACAAACAGGCCGTTCTCTGCACCTGCACCTGAATTTCATAACACCAGCAGCATTTCTAGATGCTCACCACTGCTGTTCTGGGCACTCTGTACCCTGGCATTGATGTGCTTGGGTATCCTCTCCCTGATGACCTCCCAGTGCCAGAGACTTACCATCTTGTTTGGGGTGGGGAAACCCAAAAGCTCATTTTTCACGTAACTTAAGTGAGAAAATGTCCTAGTTACTCTTACTCTTTCACTTCAATAACTCTATAAATTAGAGCCTTTTAGAGACAGCTTCCTGACACCTGGGGCATCAGGGCTGGCTGGGAGGGAGGTGTGGGTCAGTGCAGGGCACTGCACGATCCCTGCCTGCTTCGGGGGGTTGAGGATGAGTGAGTCCATCCTACGCTTCCATAAACACTGCTCTTCTCTGTGTCAGCATGGAGATAGCTATGATAGAAGTTCAGATGAGGCAAATGGCTTCTCTGTCTAGCTGTCAGAGAGATTTTCTCACGTTATTTGCTCCCTGTTGTCATCCAGAGGCTGAAGTATAAACACATAGTAAATTTAGTGGTTCTATATTTCTGCATTACCACTCTATAAATATTTATAAAGGTCCTCATAACATTTTTTTCTTAAAGCTAAAGTTACTTAGCTTAAATACTTTCCCACAAGATAGGAAAACCCTCTTAAATATCTGATTTTTTTTCAGTTTAATTTCTACATATCACTGTTATGGTTTCCTAAGGGTTTTTTTCCATCCCTTTTGTTTTAATGAAGCCATCATAATTCAATAAACTCGGGAGCCACCTTACTAGCAAAGCCGAAAGTTGTGCTGTGCCTTATGTCTAAAGATCTGACCCAGGGGAGGGCTGTCATTTTTACAATGCTTTTTGCATTGTAAAAAAATGCTTTTTGCAAAAAGCATTTTTACAATGCTTTTTGTAGTTTATATAAGGAACACCTGCAGGAGTATCTGTATACTTACACTTCTATGTCAGCTACTCTTGTATGCATACGGGCAGACCACTAGAAAAACAACTCAGAGTTCTCACTTAGATTAAAGAAATAAAAAGGTATTCTAAACATATGAGGAAAATATATATTGTGCTATCTTTATCATGACCATGTTAGTCGTCAGCTACAGCGAGGTACTCCCATTGCTGCGATTTGGCTGCTGAGGAGGACGAGCAAGCATGGCTAGCGATTTTGGTACAAGCCCTTGAAAGTATGCTGCAATGGTGAAGAAAGGAATTGTGGTTCAGAGTTCAGTCCCTGCGGTTCCCAAAACTACTGACAGACAGACAGACAGGCAGGCAACCGGTGCCAAGCACGGAGTGAACAAGCACTCAATGTAAATCAAATCCCCGGCTTAAAGTTGACTGCTCATGCTGAGGGGGAAGGGAGGAATCTCCAGATTTCCTACTAGTTTTCAGGAGAGCCGAAACGACTTGGAACACGTTTTTATTCTGAAACAAATTGTGGAGTTTAAACTTCATGTACATGCTACTAAAGTATCGTGTAATATGTGGTCATGTTTAAGCTTTTTTTCCCTTCTCTTTCAAAAGCAAAAAGTTGTATTTCAACCACCATCATCATCTTCTATTATGAAATCTTTTAAAAGGTCCATTAACCTCTACTATGGGAACAGGGAATTGGATGAAATAGGTAAACAATGCTGGTTGCCTGCAATTGTGGGCAAAAATCATGACTGGGATTATTGTGCAATCATGCCAGTTGTTGTTGTTGGGACTGAGTACAAATTATTGGTCCAGATTATATTCTCTCCCTCCCCTGATGCTTCTTCCAGGCCGTTTCTCTGTCACTCATGATTTTGAAACTACAACTGAACTGATTTCTCTCTAAGATTCAAGCAACATTTCAGGTTCTAGTCTTAAACCATTCCAACAAATTCACGCTGTCCTACATATAGGAGAATGGGATTGTACATTGTTCAAGGCAGACAAGGTGAGCATATCAGCATTTGGGTTGGAAATACCAACCTCTCTTACGGATCAACACAGCTTCTGTATTATACCTAATACAACTACTACTTTGGAGAAGCTGATATTCACAATGGACTTTGTGGCTTCTTCTGTTGTCCCTTCCCCGTCTGTGCCCAAGCCACCAGTTCACTCTGAGAACATAAAAGGGCATCAGCCGCCTGTCCCCACTGCTCACATAAGGCATGGCCTTGGGTTGCTGCTGCAGCTTTTCCAATACTGCCTTTAAATATAATGCTTGTAGAGCACAAGTGGACTTCGAGCAACAAAAATGAGGAATTAGCCAGGATGACAGACTGCAGTCAGCCTATTAATCATTATTTCCTCCTAGATTACTATAAACAAACAGGGAAGTTACTGGCCAGAAGTACAGCACCAGAGTGATCTTGCATGATGCAAAACAACAGCAGTATTTATTTATACTGAACTTAATTAAATGCTGAAGCTCCTCAAGAGTAATCTGCATATCTCATGCCATCTACTCACACCAACTGACACAAAGAAGGGAAACAGAGGAGCAGCGCACTCTCTCTAACTCTTGGTAGGTATTGGCACAGCAAAGAACCTATGAATACCTGGGTAGAAGATTCACAGCAAAATAAAAGGGAAAAATAAGACACATGGGACTAACATTTGGGAGCTGGTGGGAGCCTGTAAACTTTGCTGATGGCTTCTAGTGCTTTTAGCATTCAACATATACTACATCATTTAAACCCACTAATCCTATTCAAGTGCTACATTAAAGTCCTAAAGTATTAAGAACTCCTCTTGACTTCAGCAAAGGTAGAGCTTGATGAAAACTTTACCAGGTGCTTTCATCACCTTCCAGAATTGGATCATTTTCTATATAACTCACTTAAAAGCTTCAGCCTTCCCCACTGGTGAAGAAGATTAAAGCACAAACACTGTTTCAAAAGCAAGTGAGAAAACATAAATTAGAACACACCACACACACACTCCCTGAGAGGCTTCTTCATGGAAAACTTGGAAACTTATCAACGGTTGTACATTCTTTTATCTACGGATGGTGTGCATGAGGGAGTCATTGCACGCAATGTCAGTTGGGTGTTGGGAAAGCAACATAAGACCTGCCATCAGCAGCCGTCAGCTTCACGAGTGGTTTTCAAGTGCATCCAAGACCACTCAGAGAACAGCACTAGTACTGTGCAGGCAATCTTGACCACTGATTTTGCTTTTTTCTAATAAACTAATCCCATTTTTACAGTAGGAATTGAGATAGTATGTAATGAGAGACAACAGGGTCACTCAATGTATTCCTTATTTAGAACCTTAACTGAAAAATAAGCCCAAGGAAAATCACAGCATATATATATAAAGGCTCAACAAAAGTTAAGGCTGCTAAAATCAAGTTATCTGTGACAAAAATAGCAATTGCAAGGACATTGAAATTCTTAAGGCATCGCAATGCTATGCATCATCAAACCACACAATCCAATACGCTGCATTTTTCAAAGGATGCGGATGCACGTATAATGAGTGTTAAGAATAAACATTCAATCTGTTGATTCATGTGTTTTTCACCTTTCTTGTTCAATGTTTTGATCACCGGATTATATTCGACAGGTATAACTAGTCTCCCGGAACTTAGTACCTCAGCTTTGTTTTCCCCTCCTCCTGTCCCCACCTACACTATAAAAACTTTACGATGCAGTGAGCAAAATATGCCTGCCATGGGACAAGGGGGTTTGGGCTTTTTTAACAAGAGTGACGGTGTCAGTGTAACCTGGTTCTTGCAGCTACAGACAGAAGAGCCTGCCAGACAGAAACTTGGTATTTACACACACTTAGAACACTAATTACAATATCCGCTGTCACAGACTCAACAAGCCAGCGCTACTGAGATCAGGTTTTGAGGCTTCTCTTGGCACAAAGCAGTGACATACAGTCTCTAGATGTAAAATAATAAAAAGAGAGCACTGCGTTCAATTTCAAGATGTTTTCAACCCAAGGCTCACGTTTACCAATATGTTCTCCACTGGAATTTGAAATTACAGAAAACAATGAAGCTGCAGCCAGTAAATAATGAGTGCTGTCTTTATGCCTTCTTATTGACAGAACATACTATGGACAGCTCTAACTCTGATGGCACTTGCCTTTGACCTCAGTGACCCAAAAGTCACATAAGATCCCTTTTAGGTCAGCACTTATATCTAAATTACATCACGAACACATCTCAGTACACATCAAGCTCTGAACATATACTTGCTTCCTCAAGGGGAAGGTCAGAAAAAGGACATCTCATCATGTCTTCTCAGAAGCTGAAAAACCACGGAGAACCCTGTCAGATGCCCATCTGAGTGTTGAATAAACATCTCCACCACCATGACTAAGCGGTGGCTTCACAAATATTTCCCATTTTAAAAAGCAGTTCTCCTGTCTTATAAAATCCAATGTCTGATACTCAGTGAGGACCCCAAATTAGTCCCAGAAGAAGTGAACTGCATGTGACTCATAAATCACACTGTCTTAAAACCCTAGAACAACACGGGCTCCTTGTAGGGGTGGGGAAGGAAGAGTGCAACATTTCCTGGTGTACCTCAGAGCTCTGTTTACAGGATTTCAGCCTAAATGAGCATTGACACTGGCATAAGAAGAGCATAAGTCACACTATTGATGGAATATCTCATTCCACTAGTTTGTTGTTGGTTTGTTTTGTGGGTTTTTTTGTTTTGTTTTGGTTTTTTGGGTGGTTTTTTTTTTGTGAAGACAACATAGCCAACAGTACATTTTGCTAGAGAAACACCTTTCTGGCTTCTAATCCTCCTGGCTCTGCAATCTTCTCCTTTACAAGTATTGCTGGAAGAGGATGGGTCAGAGGGATGTCATGAGCCACTTTTGAGTAGAAAACTCCCCAAACCCATTGGACATGCAAATTTTTCACTGCTTGGGGCTTTATGGGTTTCATCCAGTTGAATAAGAGATATTTCAGTGAGATATTTCACCCTCCCATTAAAATAAACACAAATTGTAAAAGCACTTAAAGGCTCCAGAAAGTCCATATTCAGCCACAGCACAAGCATGGCTGGAATGCTGTTTACAGTCTTCTGAAAACTCACATCATAGGAAATACTCACTTATGCTGTAAAAATTGTGAAAAACACTCTTTTGGAGTCACTGTATTTTTTTCACATAACTACCAGAAATATTTTAAACCTGAATTCTTTATCCAAATCTGAAAAAAAGCCCAACCCACTCACCCTTCTTCCTGTATAGAGCCATAGAATCATTCAGGTTGGAAGAGACCCTTGGGATCATCGAGTCCAACCATCTGCCCTGCTCTACAAGTTCTCCCCTACACCATATCCCTCAACACCACATCCAATCTACTCTTAAACACAGTGTATAGCTACCTATAGTGCCATTCTCAGTATCATGGAGAGCATCCAGAAACCTCATTGTGTGGTATCTCTCCTGTTGTACCTGGGCCACTGTCAGCTCTCGCTTGGCAAGAGACGCCAAGGGAGCTCCCACCCTCACAGCTTGGTTTTCAGGAGTGCTCTAAACGCCAAAGCTCAGGTCAGGCTGGGGTAAGGCTGATCTCTGCTCCTCCTGCAGAAGCTTATTGAGAGAAGCGGATCAAGCAAAAGGGAACCCAATGCTGTCGCCAAATAAGAAACTGCCGTCTGGGGAATCCGAATCCCACTTCAAAGGCTGCTGCAGCTTTTTGGTTGGAGTTGGGAGAGGCTCATAAGAAAAGGCACTGTCCTCTGTTAGTCCAGCCAGCATCTTGGAGAAAACCTAGCAATACCATCTCGGCACTCAAGCCCTGCTTCAGTCTAACGCTAGAGAAGTGACCCTAAAGGCTTCAGGTACACGTTGAGAACCTCTCTGTAAAATTCTGTCTTGTTTTCTTAGACCACCAGGATAGAACTGATGAATCAAGAGATAAAATATGTAAATTAGGGTGGGAGCAGGAATTCAACCCTGAAAGCACTTAATTACAAAAGATGCCTTCAGAAGTGGGTACTGTATTGCCAACAACACAAAATGGAACTGAGGAAGCTGAGGTAGTAAGGGACCCTAAGCTTTTCATGGGAAAGGAAGCCTAGATGTTTGCAGATGCTATAGGTTTCTTTAGGCTTTCTTACTCTCTTCTGCTCTATTAGATTTCATGCAATTTTTGCATGCTATAAATAAGAAAAAAAATGTTTTTACCCTCTGCTTTTTTCTTTAATTATTAAATTTATTTTAAAACCATTCAGAGTAGGAGGCAGTCATCTCAGGCTGTCCTGTTACAAAACACATTAACTTATGTACTCATCCTACTAAAATATAGGGAATAGAAAGACATCCAAAAATGTTCCTTAGGAAGCTGCTCTTTCATTCCCCTTTTACACCACTGAAGCCTTGGGAATTCCAATATTCAAGCTCTGATAACGACCTTTGCTTTCAAAATGAAGCACAGCTGGGCACCTAGAACACTGTGGGGAAAGCTGGGCAGCAGGTTTGGAGAACCTTGACCAAGAGCTGCAATTATATTCCCCCCTGGGTCATCCAAGAGGGTGGCCTTACCCCTGCTGTCCTAGGAGAGGGCACATCCTGCTTAACCTTGATGCTCTCACAGACTGGGTCAGGGCTGCTGCGTGAGAGGCTGCCTTGAAATTAATCCAAACCGTGAATTCTCTGTGACAGGTTGTGGCATCTGGGTGACTCAGCCAGCCTCTGTGCCTGAGGCTGTTCCAGCCCAAGCTGTGATTTTGTTAAGTCACAATTTAAGTAGACTTGGGCCTCGTTTAGCAGTGATGATGGACCCCCTGAAGGAAAACCAAGGTGGCATAGGAAATGATGTCAGTTCATTATCAGCTCTGAAAGGGGGATAATTACATATGTCTTCTTCAAACTGAGATGACCCTGGTCCTTCAGAAGGGGAGCTGGCAATCTAACCCCTAGCAGTGTGCTCATGCCATGCCTCATCACTTGCTAATTTTCACAGCAAAGACGCTACCCACATCACGACTCAAGGTGACCCAAGCTATCACCAACAGACAGGATCTCCAGCTGGACATATAGACCAGTGTCCAGTGGACAGCAGCTTGCTGGGGGCATTGGAGATCTTGGCAGCCCAGATTCAGATATACATAAACCAAATCCTATTTTGGTCATGAAAATATTACCACAACAGCCTGTCAATGCAGATGGCTCATGGAACCAAAGTGACCAGCTTTATAACGCAGAATAATCTTACAGCTACAACGAAAAAATTTTCTCTGGCTCCAAAATATCTGCCCCAGCTTGACATGGACATTGAGGATAAAAAAATGCTGAGCAGACAGACTAAACAAAACTGGTGGTGCATTTAAATATTTACATTAGCAATTGAGATATAGGTCTCTGTTTTCATACTTTTTGCAATGCCTTGGACCAGTAGTTGGTGGTTTACCTATCTTCGTCTGGTTGTACCTTCTGAGGAAATTCCTTAACTGCCCCTGAAACAAGTTTACTTCCTGAAGGGCAAAGCCAGACAGCTCAGCACCGTGGGTTTAGAAGGGTGCAGTACAGAGGGAAAAGGAGGAGGAGGAGGAAGAAAGGGAAAGAAATACCTAACAATCTAGTGACTGTATGTAAACAGAACAGCCTCATGAGAAAATTATTTCCTTATTTTTTTAAAAGCCAGTTGAAGATGCTACAGCATCACGTAGGAGGGATTACTGGGTACTTAGAGGCTGGTATTAAGGAGACCATCCAAAAGTGAACACAAACTGTTCTGCAAAGGCTTAACCACATCAGCCTCCAGAGATGGGGCTGCTTCCTAAGGGGTTGTCTGCAACAGGGATGTACATGATAACTCTAGTGTCTGTGAAATGATAACTTAGCCACAATATGTATATTATATGTGTAGAAACACACACCTGAGAATAGTTTCCCTGGAGACATCCCTGGTCCAGATTAAGAGCTACCCTAGAGTAAGAAGAGTATTGTCACATCACAGCCAATTTTATCATGGAGTGATTCCCCTGTGTGCTCACACCATGTTTGTGGGATAATTTCTGCTCTGTCCTCCCCCTGTTTTCTTCTAGGCACCAAACTTCCCAATGCCATTGCATTCCAGGCTCTGCATCCCAATATTCTTTCCTCACACGAGGTAGTGGCCATGTATAACCAAGGTATCAGTAAAATTATGGTTTGGTTTTATGCCTACAAAGCTCCCATAGCCTGCAAAGAAGCAGGCATAATGAAGCACAAATATACATGCCAGTGGGCATAAGGAATGCAGGGAAGTGAATCAAGAGATCCTTCTGCTACTGGGGAAAAATAACATTGTTTTCTGTTATTTAATGTGTTAAAAATACTATTTTAACACTGTCATCCTGATAAAACTTTAGGGGTAAAAATGCTTTCCCAGTTCAGTAGGCAGACTTTTCTGGCAGCAACCTTTAACAAGGACCTAAGTCAATAAGAGGTGATTAATTTGATCAGCCATGTCTAGCAGTGCTTCAGGATCAGTTAAGAGGTATTACTGTCCCACAGTTCAAGCTCTGGAGCTCTGAGAGAGCCAAGGTCCACCCCTCAACATGCCTCATCTTGAAAACAAGTTACGGGTTCACTTTATTTCATGTGTAACAAAAAGTCCTTCGGGCTTACTATGATTTTGTTCAATGTCTCCCACAACACAGATTGAGCTCATTTGTGGGTTCTTAAAACTACCATAGCACAAAAAGCAATGAGAATAAAAGCAGTCCCCCAGAGCCTTAACTGTAGGAACGGTGTTTTTACTCCCCATCAGATACCTCAGCATCTCTAGCACAAAGGAGAGGGGGGAGTGAGAATAACAGACATCCATGTACTTTCTAATAGCACAAAAGAGGTTGGAGCTCTGGTGCTGCATCCAATGTTACTACAGATGCAGAATCATGGGTCACCTAAATTTCTGTGCTCAGCCCCAGACCTGGGAGCTCACTGTTGGCTTGCAAGGGTAAGGACCATTTCTCTTCTATTTCAAAAGGCCAGGAAGAAGCACTCGTTGCAAAGCAGTCAGAAGGGAGGGGAGGATAACATCAGCAACTGCCTCCCTGGCACAGGGGACCACAGGCAGCACAGCTGTTCTTTTTGGAAATGTCAGAGAGGAAAAAATAAAAGTGCCGAGGGAGTTGTCATCAGTGAACAGCACAATAGGTGATTCTAGAATAACGCTGCACGTGGTCCTAATCTTATCTTGAAAACATTGCTCAGGAAGCACAGGTCTGCCTGGCTTTACAAACAGCAAACACCGCTTAAAAAACAGACACGTAGATTATAAAATCACTTCGGATCCAGTTTCCCTGTGTCTCTCTGACAAAGAAAAGCACAGGTGGGTCTCATTGCAGATGCTGCATCCGAACTCGACCTGCATCAGCCCTACCCTGCCTGGTCACGGCCACATCTAGGGCATGTCAGAAGGATTTCAGGCCAAACCCATGTCTCCACCTTTCTACCTTTGTCTTCCCCCTGTGTAAGCCACCCGCCACAGGGAAGGGTCATGCAGGGCACATCGTCCCATCAGTGCCCACATAAAACCGCAAAACACCATCCCTCCGCAGGAAGTCACATACCATTGGAGACAAAAGTGGAGCTCAAGGTAATTTTGAAATCCTGCCAATGTATGCCCATGCAGCAAGGCACAGTGTCTCTCAGATGGATGTGGACTGCCTCCTGTCCTCCTTGGGGCCCATGGCCTCCCCAAAAAAAAGGATTGGAGCAGAGGGCAGGAGGAGTGTCGTGTGGTGCCAGACCTATTACACTCTTGAGCACTACCTGGAGATGAGTTAAAAATTGCAGAGAAGCTTTTTGAACAAAGAAGACCCAAACCGTAAGCCCTGAATTTCCCTGAAGTCAACATAAAAGAATCCAAACCTGAACCCTCCACTTCCTTGTGTCCAGGACACTGAGGTGAAATGGAGACATTGAAATGATTCCAACTTCATCCCCATCACCATGATCAACCAGAGGTGTAGTAAGAAGGAAACAGGATTTTTCCCTAGCCTATAGTTACACCGTTCAGTTTCTTCAGTAGTTTATGAGAGAGGCAGCAAGTCTCTTCACCCTTAAAACACTTTAAGCCTTCTGTGGTGATGTGGATGACCCTTACAAGGACTATCTTCAATGCTGGAGACAAAGAGGGACCTTTCTGCACCCTTGCCCTTTAGCTCCAAATCCAACCATTCAGCAATGAGTCGCTGTTTTATCACCTGAAAACATCCTGCTTCAGAGAGACTTTCTGGTCAGTGTTAAAGTCATGGAGTTTGTATCCGCCAATGCAGGGAGATAAATTTCCACTAAATAGGAGAAAAGTCACAATTTTGTAAGATCTGTTGTCCTACAGCTACCATTATCACAAGGGACAGAAGTGGAGCCTGAGGTTTTACAAAGCTCCCACACAGGGGTGTGATTTTTTGGAGGGAGGGGGAGGCTACCACAGAGATTGCAGAAGCTGGAGTCCGTGACATTTTGTGTGTATTGTTTCAACTCATTCACCCACACACCCTCAAGGGATGTTCTGTTTTTTAAAATTGCTATTTCTGCTAAAAACCACATGGTGTGATCCAGTGTGGTTAGATACTCCTTTCCCCCCAATTAGTTTTTTGGATCTCAACTGTTCTGTTTCTCTCCTACAGAGGTAAGAAAAGTAGAAGTTTGCCCAAGTACACAAAACCTCATTTTATTCCTAATTACTACCAATGAAATTAAAGAGAGTAATTTGCTGAAGTTAATGGAATAACATCTATAAAGAACTAATCTAAATGAGGGAAAAGTCTACCATATTGATATTACTTGTTTTTGTTACTTCTTCCATCTTTCCTAGCTTCCTCTGCCCGAGTATGGGAATAGCAGATAAGGTAACAACGAGAGACAAGGTCACTGAAACAAACAAATTGATTGGTAGAGGGGAGAATTTACGACCTCTGTTTTCTTGGCTTATCTTATTTTCACTGCTCATGGTGGGTTTTGTAGGACAGTTTGCAACTTTTTTAAGGATTTCAGTCCAGGTGGTAATTTAAGTAGGCAGAGAGTCAGCTGATAAAACTCTGATTAGATGTCAGTTCTACAACTGAGCTATTTCATAGCCTGGCTTAACCTATGTTTAGTCTAACATATAAATGTTTAGAGTTCACTAAGACTGCTGAAGTGAAGTTAATATAAAGAGAGTCTCACCGAACCTGGTAAATCCATAAAGCTTTCTTTGTTTTCAGCCTTCAACTCTGCATGTTTTGCTGAAATTAAGCTCTGCAGCTTAAATTCACAATTTACTTATACATTAATCCATAAATTTCAAATAAGAGGCATTACCAGCTCACAGTTTTGTAGTACTGCAGTAGTGCAAGGCAGTGGAAGACACATAGCTCGATGTGCTCAGCACCATTGGTAACCACAACGGCCCTTGATAGATCAGGTCAGCCAGTTTCTCTCCTTTCCTCCTTATTTTCCTTGAACAAGACAAAACACTCCAGGGAATAGGCCTTTCACAGACTATTTTACTGTTTCACAGACCATTCAGGAGCTTGGAGACAAGGGAAGGAAGCAGAGAGGGTCTCACCACTACTACAAAAAGGAGGACAGATCTTGTGCAGGTCTAGCAGAAGTGTCTCTCCATGGACTAATTGAAAATACCAACTTCAACTGACGTGGAAATTATGGGTGGGTGGTCTCCATTCACCTCTTGTAGTTAAATCCAGGACCAGTATACTCTGACCTTATTTGATCTTGAGTCTGTGCGTTTACTGCAGTGGTTACAATGGAGTCTGGGATGGAGAGCACTTTATATTTTTAAACCAGTTCAATTCCCCTTCACCAGATAGAAGAAACACTCTGCCATCATGCCATGCAGTGTTCAAGGCCACACTTCCCTAATAACCTTGATGCCCTGGTACTGCTGTGGGGCTGACGTGTGGGAGAGGCAAGAGCAGAGGTGTAAAGAAAACATGAACTGAAAGGAAGGAAGGGAAAGACCAAGATTTAGGGTAGCCAGGAGCAGCCAGGTGGAAAATGGCTAAAGAAACCAAAACACAATCTGGCACTGGTGATGATAGAGCTGAATGAGCATTATGAGTCACATCAAGTGAACCAACAGGAAGATTCCTATTTAAAGAGTTTAAAACCTGCATCTTCTCTCAAACCATGTATAGGGCAGAAGCAGCTGATTCACACTTGACAGGTAGCATCAAGAGAGTTTATGTAACACTGCAAAAAGATAAGCACCTATTTAAGAGCAAACTGTTATTTTTACCCAACACACAAGCAAATCCAGCTCTCTCATCACAGACAAAAAGCCTTCATGCTGTCAGCTATGAGTTCTCTTGGTGTTATAAAGCACCACAGGGCACAAAATCACTATGGTATACTCTTGCGTTGGTTGTCAACCTCTATTTGCTGGAGATTTGAAAAACAGAGGAGACAGAAGCACAGGAAGATCTGAACAACAATTAACAGGCCTTAACCAAAAGCAAGGGGGCTACCACAAATCTGTGAAATGCATTTTCTCTCTAAGACAGAGACCTCTCTGTGATACTGAGTTAGCAAAAATATGAGGGCTGTAACTAAGCATCTGCTGAAGAAGAGGAGAAAGGGAAGGGAAGAGAAGGACAAAGGAAGACAGATTGTGTTGTAAGGACAGGAGCAAATGTATTTTGGAGATATCTTTTATGGATCAGAGTTCATCAGCTCTAGAAAAGGATTACCTGGTCTTGGCCTCCTTTTACAAATTTCTTTTGTTCACTTGGGTCCTGTTACTTTTATTCAAGCCTAGCTTACAAGAAAGGCAGATTTGTGAGACTGTGCTTTTATTTGCTTTGTCAGCTCAACATATTAAGTGCAAGTTTATATGTACACTATATATCTTATTAAATGCTCTGTCCTGTTTTGGTCTATACTCTTCTGATTTATTTTGAACTCAAATACCATAAATGTAAGTGCCTTCAAACCTACAGATGCTTAGACCACTGGGGAGAGAGCAGAAAAAAAGTAAAATCCAGCAACCATTACTGTCCAACCTCATTACACTCATGCCTTGGAAGGATAGAAGAAGAATGTACTGGAATTTAATCTCCTCTGAGGGAAGAAACTGGAAGCAGCATGTTTGTGAGAAACGACGTGCACTCAATCATCAAGATATGCAAAATTTAAATACAATTTAAAAATGGACATTGAGAAAATGTACCGACACAGCACTAAGGGAAGTATATTTGTATGGCCATACCTTTGACCCATGACAGCACAGAGCAGGTGGAAAGCAGATGTGGAGAGCACAGCACATCCCCAGAGCTGGAGGCTGTGAAGGATGTGCAGGACACTGCCAGTCCTGTGTCAGGGCCCAGGTGGCAGCAGGGGTGAACAAGGACAGCATGGATTGCAGTAGCCACCACTAGGAACCCACAGCAGGATCTTCTCCACATTGCTAGACTGATTTACTAATATTACTGGTGTTACAGGCAACCGGCACCTTCAACTATGCTCACCTCTGCAAGAGGTCCCGATGATGACTGTAACCCCACAGTGCCAAGAGCAAAAAAGAAACACCAGTGCATACACAAAGGGAAAGACTTATATTCATCCTTTCTCCAGCAGTGCCACCTTCCTCCTGTAATTACAACCCAGGCAGTAATGCTCGAAGGAGAGACGTGCTAAATGTTTAAACCAGAGCCAGTGGCGAGGCTCCTTTGGGAGCCGACAAGGGCAAGCTACAACCACCTCCTGGGACTCCCGCTCCCCTGCAAAACCTGTTTGGCAAAGGGCTGTGTTGCAACATGTGCTCTTCGTATAGAGCACTTATTTCTGACTGTAATTTAGCCTCTTGGCAGGAGGTGCTTGTGCATATCAAGCGAAACAGCTTTGCTCATCCATATCAACCTACACATCCTCATATAGTAGCAGCAGCACAGCGTACTCTCCACTTCCAGTGGTCTCCTGTGGATGGACAGATTAGGTTAATCATGCCCATCTCCTCTCCATAAAAGCCTACTCCACATGGGATGTTTTCTGGCCTTTCATACTGTTGAGTTATAAAATCCACAAGTGAAGGGGCCTCTTCAGGTGGTCCTATGAAACTCTTCCACTACCCATTTTACATGGGAAGGGAATGTTAAAAACAGTGGGACATGCTAACTGAGTGCTAAAAATAACATATAACAATAATGCTTATCACATACAGGAGGAGAAAGGAAAATACCTGAATTATGCTTTCAAAAATAGTACTGACTGTTCCTAATAAAACACAAAATATAATAAGGCTATCATTCTACTAATCTTTTCCGTTCACTAAGTTCTGAAGAGGAGAGAGGAAAATGTGGTCCCTAGGACACATCAGATTCCCCTCATCCTTTATTTAAGAGGTCACTAAATTATAGAAATTCTACATTAAGAATATATTAAAACCTCTCTAATGAATGATGGGACTGCAATGCGCAATATGGAGAGAGGTGTAAGCTTCCCAGCAATTGCACATGAGATGATTTTCTGACCTGAGACACTTCCTGCCAATGTGATTTCAAGAGATTTGGGGAGGGAAAACCAGATCCCAAAGAAAGACACCGATAATCGAATACTGTAGCTGAAATCTATACCACTAAAGATATTTTATTCATTTATCTTACATTATTCAGGAAAATAATAAGCAGATAATTAGCAGAAGAGCAAATAAAAACCAAGTGTTGGTTTTTATGCAGCACTGCAAATACCTCATCTTACATCTTAACCTGACTTTATGCCATGTGTCACAGCAGTGTCATGGAGCAAGACAGCTCCCCAAGGACAGAGGAATCAATGGTGGTTGTTTCCTCCTCACCCAGAGATCCATTATACTCAGCTCAGTGTTGTGATAAAAAGAGGAGAGAACGAATATCAGAACAGGTACAGTCAATGCTACGTGTGACCATTGTAAATCTGATTGTCTGCCTGCACCACTGAGAACAACAAGACTTTGTCAATAAAGTTTGATAGTGCTACCAACAGAAACTCAGCAGAAAGGAGACAGAAACTTCATATAAATATGGTTTGACCTGCCCACTGTTACAGTCAGCCTCTTTTCCTTCATATAGGAAGGAAAAAGGTATTGTACAATATGTAGAGGTTATGGATGCTTCACAGTTCGTTTTCTTTGTGTAAAAGTTGTGTGGCACTCGTTGCAATCTCCAGTCATTTCACTAGGCTGCTGCTGAATTTGCTGCAATTTATAGTCAGAATCTGTTGTCAATGAATAAATTATATGAATGAATAAAGCATGTTCTAGAGAGAAACCAAGGATTCACTGGCTAAATTCAGTCTTCAACAGCTGCAACTTTGCTGAGGCCTAGGGGTAAATTCAGCTTTCTAAGATGTTTAAAAAAAAATAATAAAAAAAAGAATCATGTTCTTAATCCTGAAATAGAGCTCAGCTCCAAGCCAGGAATCTTTTGACAGTGGTGGGCTTCTAGTTAATTATGACATGTCATTGACCAACAGATACCTCCACTGAGGTACCAGTTCAACACAAAGGGACCCACTTGGACCCTCCTTTTGAAACAGGATGCCACAGGCAGCCACATCAGTGCCCTCACACGGGCCATGCTATTAGTCCAACATTGCCAGTGATGTTACTACAAAACCTCTGCATTTGTCTCCTGTGCTGCTGGCATCCTGGTGCCCTCAGTCATTACATGGCTCAGGGTGGGGGCAGATTGGACGCACAGTCAGTCATGTGCCAAGATGCAGAAAAGCGCTTCCTAGTTACTTAAAGAGAGCTCTGCTCATGGAGAAGGTCGTAAAACACAGACGGCTTCTCTGTAGGCTGAGGACCTTGAAGGCAGATTCCCCCAGAAGGTTAAAAGTGTTAAAAAAAANNNCCCCCCCCCCCCCCCCCCCCAATCCATGCTTTGCCCTCTTTGGTTCCCATCCCAAGGAGGATTGCCCACTGTGAAGCAGCCTCTGAGTTGGGACAAGGGTTGCCCCCTCTGTGCTCCCGTTAAGGTGGGCAAGGCATGTAGGCACACTTCTTTTGAGCAGCCTATGCAAAAATCAGTCATGACCAAGACATAACTCACTCATGAAAAGAAACCTTTCTGCCAATCATAATTGTTGCATTCCTTTTCCAGCTTGGCAGAGGTTTGGGGGGGCTTTTTTTTTTTTTTTTTTTGGCTTGGGTTTTTTTTTTTGCAAAAAATGTG